>JAJOZX010008502.1:180000-213604 GCA_023014485.1 Bathynomus jamesi
ATATATTATATATATATATATATAAATGAAAATGAAAAGGTTTATTGGCAGACTATAGTCCATATGACAAATATTATTAATACAATGACTTCATATACTAAGGATAGAAATATATACAATTGATTAGAAATAATACTGCACTGTCGAAGTTAAGTGGAGCTACAGACAGACGTTTTCGTACCAAGAAGTCCCTAGCTTAGAGGATAAATGGCAGGACTCATGGATAGTTTGGAGATTACATATATATATACAATACATATATACAATACATATATACATACAATACATACATACATATATATATATATACACAATACACACACATACATATATATATATACAATACACACACACATATATATATATCAATACACACACATACATATATATATACAATACACACACACATATATATATACAATACACACACATACATATATATATATACAATACACACACATACATATATATATATACAATACACACACATACATATATATATATACAATACACACACACATATATATATATACAATACACACACATACATATATATATATACAATACATATATATATATATATATTACAATACATACATATATATATATATACAATACATATATATACCGTATATATATACAATACATACATACATATATATATACAATACATACATACATATATATACAATACATATATATATATACAATACATACATATATATATATACAATACATACATATATATATATACAATACATACATATATATATATACAATACATACATACACAATACACACACATACACATTCATGATACACACAGACCGGCATGGAACAAGGAACCTCTTCTGGGAAAATTAAATCCACTATAGTCCGAATAAGTAATGGTAATGGTTAATTGTCATTTACCATTACTTATTCGGACTACAGTATAGTGGATTTAATTTTCCCAGAAGAGTTCCTTGTTCCATGCACGGTCTGTGTGTATCATGAAAAACACCTCAGGGGACCATTCTGAGTTCAATCACACACACACACACACATATAATATATATATATATATATATATATATATATATATATATATATATATGTTACAGTCAGTGTAACCAGCCATTTCGCGTAATGGCTGAAATTCTTAGTAATTTCGCGAAATGGCTGTTTCACTTGGTCATTTCGCGAAATGACTAAAATCTTCAGCCATTACGCGCAATAAAATTTGGAAACCTTTATTTAACTAACTAAATCTGCTAAAACATGCATACATCCACAGGTCTATTCAAATAAGTGAGAAATACTCTTCAAATACACATTTGAACACATTTGAATTTTCAATACAGAGGTTTTCAAATACTAACCGGTCCTTCAATGTTATTCCGATGTCCGCCATTGAAGGCCCGGTTAGATCAACTGTATGCCCTTGACAATTGGTTAGGTTAAGTCGTGTATTTTCGTTAAAACTAACGAAAATAACACAACTTAACCTAACCAATTGTCAAGGGCATACAGTTAACCTAACCGGGCAAATGATCTTGTACGAAATGACCAAGGTAGAATTTCAGCCACTTCGCGTAATGGCTGAAGATTTTAGTCATTTCGAGAAATGACCAAGTGAAACAGCCATTTCGCGAAATGACTAAAAGTTTCAGCCATTACGCGAAATGGCTGGTTACACACTTTGACTAACATATATACTTTTAAGATTCATATTGAAACGGTTTCAAATTCCCACTTAAGTTCCTTATCAAGTCCTTTGACAATTTGGTGAGGGTCAATTGGTCAGTGGAGTGTTTTCTCAACCTTCAAACCGACTCCTCACCCTCAATTTTTTTTTGGCGTGAAACAACGTTGAAAGCATCACAAGAATTTGGGGATTTTAATTTCTGAAAAACCCTTTCGGGTTAGGTCTCAGACAGAAAAGAATTTACACCAAATATTAATGGGATAATTTTGGTGATCCGTACGTGGAATGTAGGCCAGCGCTCGTAGTCAATGGGTAACACCGTCTCCCTATAGACGAAGCGAAGACGCTGAGGTCGGGAGTTCGACTCCCGGTAAACCTAGTTAATAATAATAATAATAATAATAATCCGCATTCGTCTGGCGTGATTCCTGTGTCAGTTTCTGGACCTCCTTGCGCACTGATTATTATTATATATTAAGATAAACATTAAATTTCTCCGTATTTCTGCAATTGATAATTTTGCGTTAATCTCGTTTACACAGTGAACCATGTATAACCTTGCATCATCATCATCATCATCATTATTATTAATGATTATTATTAGCTACTTAAAAAAAACTTGAAGAGGGTTTTTAGTGGGAATTCAAAACATTTATAACGAAGTGGCGACATCTTGTGGGTTATCTACGCAGGGTGGCCTTAATCTTTTAGAATGTATGATTCATTCGTTAACTTATAAATTTAAAAAGCACGAAGGCCGATGCGTATCACAAATAAATATATATATATATATATACATATTTTTCCAGGAAAATATGCAACTGCGTTTTAATTGATTTTAGTGAAAGTGCAGTTATTTATATTTAAATAAAAACTACATTAACTAAAAATAATAAAATATGATGAATTAAAAAAAAAAAAAAAACTACCCAGTTCCACTGGCAATGGCCAACAATTAAATTACCTTGAAACCAAATAATGCTCATAAAACTTTCTTTTTATGTACCATTTAAATTTTGAAAGTGCGCGCGTACACAAACGCGCACATACCCACACGACCGGGCAGACGCGGACGCGTACACACTCTCTCAACAAAACATTTACAATATGAACTTGCGTAACCTTGAAAATATCATACCCACAGTTTGAAAATTATTGGGTACAAACACGTCAGATTTTTATCCTTCCTATTTAGGAACGGTAAAAGAGAGTGGATTTGCGGATTAAATTACCTTTTTTGGGGGTGAGACGATAAAATAAAAAATTTAACACTTAATATTACTTCGATTTTCAAGGTTAAGGTCTATGGGAAAGATGGACTTTTCTTGATGGGATTAAATAGTAGTAAATAAATTAGTAATTGCTGTCATTCTAATTACATTTTTATCGTGTATGATGTAACAATACGAAAAGGTTTGCGAAAGTACGGTCTATTATCAATTTACTAAACAGTCTATTTACTTAGAGATGTATATCTTTATGAAAACCTAATTCTCCTCAAGTTTCCATGTAGTTCGTCAATGGTACGTGGGCCTGATTTGCTCACCACAGACTTCAGTTGACCCCACAAAGAAAACAATATCCGAAAGGATTGTGCCAATGTCTCTACTTGAATGTTACGCACTGTCTGTAATAATTAAGTTATCAAAGAGAATTTATGCATATAAGCGGATTCACGGCCTGCAGTTTTAACATTTAATTAATAAATACTTCTCAAGCAACTGAACCTTTAGGATATATATATATATAATATATATATATATATATATATATATATATATATATTATATATAATGTATATGCGAATGTGGAGGGAAAACTTTCGAGTTTGCGAGTGTCATAAAAATAGTAGTCTTTGCCAGAAATTCGCGTGCAACAGCTCCTCGACTACACAGTATCCCAGATGAATATTTATATGTTCACTGAAACATGGCAACAGATGCACGACCACGGTAGTCCCTAAATGGATAAAGCATCAAGGCATTTTATGTAATTTAGAAGATGCAGTGGTTTATTACGCAACATGAATTTACAAGTTTCTAGTACCGTAGATGGGTCAATGTCCAAACCCCGGTTTCTGTCGATGCGAAATTAAGCGAGATTGGGTCTGGAGAGTGGCTGGATGGGAGACCGTCCCCCGCGTCCATATCATGGATCCCACGTAAAACTGTTGGCCCCCTCCGTCATAGGACCTTAAATGTTGTGAAGGAGGTTAACCTTATCAAAAGAAAATGATACTGTAGGTTATGTTTAGGCCATATTATGTAACATCAGTTCCAATAACCGGGATACACTGAACCGTAAGGTCACTGTTATCCAAACTATTGAAACCGATGGTACTGAAAATAATCTAAGGCACTCAAAACAATTCCTTCGGTAAAAAATATGCTACGATATTTTCAAAATACTGTAGTGTGGAATTGGTTCTCCAGAGGAAATAAATTTGTTAAAATTTAAAGATATTACTCTTTGTTTTATAAATTTAGGTATTGATCTTTTAAATGATACTTTATAAATTGTCTTACTGTCTGCGGTAGATATCTGGCAACCTTTAGACAGCCTAATGACTCTCTCCAGTGTTGCCAAATGTAACTTTAGAAATCTATCGTAAAACCATGACGATTAGAGACTGGCGCCAAGAATTCAAAAAAGTCAGCGAGTGCCGCGGGTATGCCCAACCCTCTAGTCCAGAGCTTTGTGCCCTTTGAGAGCTCGTAAAATCCTTTAAAACAAATATAGTGAACAAGTTCGAATTTAATTAAAACTGCCCCGTTAGTCCATTTTTGTGTGACACGCATTGTCCAGTGAAATAAATGTTTAGGATAACGTCTCGTTTCTATCCTTTTTACGAAAGCCAAAAGCGATTCCTTCTCTCAACCTATCGAGAAAAATGGACGCCTGCAGTCGGATCGAGCTCGGTTTGAGGAACTTGTAAACGGTATACACTTAGGCTATAATGGCAGCGAAGCGACGTACCGAATCACCTAAAAAAGGAAATACGGAAAAAGAAGGAATACCAAACTAACTGTGTGTATGCGTGTTATACTCTTATATTCCCATCCAGCCAACCGACAATAGGTCTAGCCTCGAAGAAAATTGAGGCTACTGCGTCAATTTGCGGGCCTTGGTACTGTATCATTATGAATATTTGTTACATCGGTACCACACATTTCATGATTTAGGCCTGGTCACTCCTGGCGAAATAACGGGCCTTTAGAAAATGCTCTTTGGCATATCATAGCTATAAGATTGACACTAGGCTACAAGGCACAATCTAGGCTGCCAAGACATGGGCTAGACCTATCGCTGAAGTAAAAGCTAGAATGAAAAATAGTACAGGTAGATCTACATTCGCCATTAAATATACCTAAGCAAATGCTGGACAAAACTCTTTAGTGTGAAAGAAATCTCTTGTAAACAGGTTCAGCTCTTTAAGTAAGCTATAAAAAAGGTAAATTACCCAAGTTATGAGATGTTACAAGAATAACCCTTAATCCGTGACGTAATGAAGGTCATTTTAGCGATTTACTTTTAGGGTGGATTATAATCATGTTGGTTTTAAGTCACAAATATATATATATATATATATATATATATATATTATATATATATATATATATATATATATACATATATACAGGGTGTCCATAAAGTCACGCATCATAGGAAAATATTTATTTTGTTTTATTTATTTGTTCGAAATGATTCCCACCAATCTCGAACATGTTTGTAAACGAAAAAGCAGGTTTCTTTGAATGTTCAACATATTTTGCCTGATGGAGACAAATAAATAGACATTGCTTGTTCCTATGATGCGTGACTTTATGGACACCCTGTATATATGTGTGTGTGTGTGGTGTGTGTATATATATAACTTATTGACTATATATATATAACTTGATATATATATATATATATATATATATATATATATATATATATATATATATATATATATATATTATAAATTTATTGACTATCTATATATATAATTTATTGACTATCTATCTATCTATATATCTATATATATATATATATATATATATATATATATATATACAGGGTGTCCATAAAGTCACGCATCATAAGAAAATATTTATTTTGTTTTATTTATTTGTTCGAAATGATTCCCACCAATCTCGAAACATGTTTGTAAACGAAAAAGCAGGTTTCTTTGAATGTTCAACATATTTTGCCTGATGGAGACAAATAAATAGACATTGCTTGTTCCTATGATGCGTGACTTTATGGACACCCTGTATATATGTGTGTGTGTGGTGTGTATATATAACTTATTGACTATATATATATAACTTATTGATATATATATATATATATATATAATTTATTGACTATCTATATATATAATTTATTGACTATCTATCTATATATATATATATATAGTCAATAAATTATCTTCACAAATTCATTTAAATAATAATTTATGGCTACCCTATATATCCGAGGGCATAGGCTAGCTAGCTAGCTAGCTAACTAACTAACTAACTAACTAACCAACCATCCACGGAGGGGGGGGGACAAAACAAAATCGTATGACCTAAGCCTAGGCTATATTATTTATGATGCATGACTACTAGCCATCGGGCACAAACCTACTTAGTTTGCACAGTATGACTAAGCCTAGAATGTACATACTTAATGAGTACACAGATTACGTGAACAAGGTTGCTTTCTTAATCCTCCTGTTGTCTTCTTTCTCGGGTGTTTATCATTGCAGACGCCTGATGTTTCGTCTGATACAGCAAGTTACCGCAAACAGACTACTGTATCAAGTTATGTTTTTCTACCAACAAAAACAACAATAATACCTACTCCTAATAATGGTGGTGATAATTCAGAGTTACGGCCGTCTATTTTGGCAGTGATAAATTAATACATTGTGTTCCATGTACAATGCTGGCTATCAGTATTGTTTAACAAAACAGGTTTGCCTAAAGATAGCTTTACAAGTACAGCTTAGATCTGCGTATTGCTTGTAGGCCTACCAACCACATATGTATGCCTTGAGGCAGACTTAGGCTATCTCGGTTGTCATTTATCAGCCTACGGAGTAGGGCCTAACTGTAACTCAGACTAATAAAATTACAAAACTAAACCAAGTAAAGGAAGATTTGTCAAAAAAGTGGAACCTCATAAAACATTACATGGCTGTTTATTTTACGAGTTCACACGCGCGCGCGCATTTTTTTTTAAAGGCTAAGCCCTCCTATAATGAAAATTTACTGGATCTATGCTCTATTATCGTAATGAATTAGCGTATTTGACAAGTTACATAACGGAATACAGTTTCTATAAACAACGCAATTAACATTCTGCCATTCATTCTACATCCTAACTTCAAAAGAAATGATTAAAAAGCAATATAACTGCACATTACTATACGCCTTTCCAACATAAATGCATATAAGGCATGTGGTCAAACGAGTACCTGCCATGTGATTATTTATCACGCTTAATTATTACATTAATTTGATATATTATTAATAACTAGAAAGTTTATTATAGGCTAGCCAAAATCGATTTCATATTTCTGTAGGAAGACCTTGAATAGTGTCGCGGCCTCTGATCTTTCACTTTGCAATCAAGATTTATTGGAGGTCTATAATTCAATCAAATCATTTTCACTTAATAAATTTTAAATGATTTTCACAGCTATTTAAAGGAAAAAAACACCTTTCGCTCTAAATGGTAAAGAAAAAACAAGAGAAAATCGGGTTTGTCGAGCAAATAGCCTTACACTGTAGTTTATATATACGGCCTAGGCCTAGGCACACACTGTTGTGCCTAGTCGTTTAGTAGCCTACTTTAATCTAACATATTTTAGTGATCAATTAGGCCTATGCCACAGTCTAACATGCGCGCAAACTTTTTTAGATTCGTCTTTTTTTTTTTTTTAACCACAATTCACTACTCCCATTACTGATTAACATCCTTGCCTTTATAAATCATTACAGAATAACTTTTTTTTCAAATATTTAAACGAAAACCAGATATAAATTAAAATGAATGAGTTGCGTTTAATGTTTCGTTTCGAATGCATTGTTCTCTCCATTATTAACTAATAATAATAATAATAATAAACATTCTCCGCAAGAGTCGTTTATATAACTTATAAATTGACCGATATTTTAGAGAGATCCTTAAAAAGAACAGCTCATAAATTATGTTCTCACAAAATTATGAATAACATTTCATTACGCAAACTTGAAAAAAAATTAATAGACCACAGTATATATATTATATATATATATATATATTATTAGTCCAGATATTATTAGAATAGGCCAGTAAGTATAGTTTGACAGCCATCAATTTATGAAATAGGTATGCGAGACAGTCCCAACTCCACAATAAATATAATTATTATGCAGAATTCATGGCTTGAAAATAGTCTTTGGGAAGACCTTTTTTCTTAATTCTTTGAATCTGCGAGTTCTGCCTCTACAATACGATTACGTTTAATAATGAAATGTACTTAATATTTATCTACATTTTTCGTCCAATTTGAAAGAGTGGGGGTTTCAAGACCTATTGTGTTTAAAGTCACTCGAAGCTTATTCTGACATTACGAAAACTTCCCCGAAACACAACCTTGAGGAGGACTGGGAAGGGCGGGTGTGTCACCAAAACCTTCCCTGGTTCTCCCTTAACGTGTATACTAAAACTTGGTGCAGATTACTCTAGTGGTTTAGGCGTGTATAAACGAACATGGGACATCAGACATCATCCCCTACATTTACGTGTGTATGTGTATATTATATATATATATAATACACACACCTTGCTGTTCATAATAATGATTGCAGATATCAATGACAGTACTGTATCATGTTTCGGAGATGACACAAAGATGTGCAAAGAAATAGTGAACGAGTGACAGAAATAGTGAACGAGTGACAGAAATAGTGAACGAGTGACAGAAATAGTGAACGAGTGACAGAAATATTGAACGAGTGACAGAAATATTGAACGAGTGACAGAAATATTGAACGAGTGACAGAAATATTGAACGAGTGACAGAAATATTGAACGAGTGACAGAAATATTGAACGAGTGACAGAAATATTGAACGAGTGACAGAAATATTACAAAACGACATTGAAACATTAATCCAGTGGGTAGAACACAACAATATGAAGTTCAATGAAGAAAAATTCCAACTTCTCAGATATGGTAATAACAAGGAGCTACAGAAAAAAGGGTACAAAACTATGCAAGCCAAACAGAACACCAAATCCACAAGTGAGGGATCTTGACCTTGTAGTAATAACGTCGTCGGATGCAGAATTCAGAGAGCACTATAACATCAAAATTACAACGGCTTGAAAAATAATGGGAATCATCTGGAGTAGCTTCCGCAGCAGAAAAGCAAACATCATGCTCAAATTACGGAAGAGTCTGGTCCTACCAATAATTGAGTATTGCTCAGTACTCACAAGCCCATACAGAAAACGAGACATTGCGAACATTGAAGCTATACAAAGGACTTTTACGTCTAAGATACAGGAAACAGAAGGTGAAGACTACTGGTCTCGACTACAATCACTGAAACTCTACTCTCTCGAAAGAAGGCGCGAGCGGAACACAATAATATACATATGGAAAATACTTGAGGGCTCTGTCCCTAACCTTAGAAATGAAATAGAAACAAACTGGAATGAGAGAAGAGGCAGATTTTGTACGGTGCCAGCTGCGGTGGGACAAGGGGCCATGAAAACGAGGATGGAAAATACCATCAGAATACGAGGCCCAAAGCTTTTCAATGTCTTACCAAAAGAAGTGAGGAATCTCCAGCACACCGACCTGAATAACTTCAAGAACCAACTGGACAGATTCCTGTGCAAAGTCCCTGACCAGCCATGAGTGGCTGGCTACGAGGGCAGAAGATCATACAGCAATTCCCTCCTTCACCAAATCCCGCAAATGAGGTGGGATGCTGCAGAGCGGTCGACCGTAGGTCAATCCTGAACCTTCGTTCGAACTCACCTAAAGTAATCTAAAGTATATATATATATATATATATTATATATATATATATATATATATATATATATATATATATATAGATATATATATATACAATGATAACCAACATGGGTTTCGGTCAAGCAGATCATGCCTATCACAACTAATGGAACACTACAACAACATTATTGATGCACTTGAAAATAATGAAAACTATGATGTAATTAATATACACAGACTTTGCCAAAGCGTTCGACAAGTGTGACCATGGAATCATAATACATAAACTGAAATATATGGCAATAACAGGGAAAAGTAGGGAAATGGATATATAATTTCCTTAGTGAGCGGCGGTAAGTCGTTACAGTACAAGAAGTATCTTAATCAGAAGTCCTCAGCTCAGGACCACAAGGAACAGTATTAGCTCCACTACTCTTCATAATCATGCTAACTGACATAGATGAGGACGTTACCAGAGACAGCACAGTAACATCCTTTGCCGATTACACAAAGATCAGTAGAAAAATAAGAAACCCAGATCTTTAGGATCTCTACAAACCGACATGAACAGAATCTACAAGTGGACGGAAGACAACAATATGAAGTTTAACACCGAGAAATTTCAGCTGTTAAAGTACGGAAAAAGAGAAGACATAAAATCCATGGAATATTATACCCCAAATGGACAGGAAATTCAGAGAAATTCTAGAGCAAAAGATTTCGGGGTTGTAATGACTGATGCGAAATTTGAAACAAAAATAAGAGCAGTAAACAGAGCAAAGAGAATAACTGGGCAGATACTGAGAACCTTTAAACGAAGGGATAGGAATATAATGATTCCTCTACTGAAAACAGTGATCATACCTAAATTAGAATACTGCTCGGTCCTAACATTCCATATAAAAAAGAAGACATTACACAGCTAGAAGGGATTCAGAGAAGCTTCACAGCCAAGATCAAGGGGTGCAAAGAACTAAATTACTGGGAAAGGTTACACGAACTAAACCTATATTCACTGGAAAGGAGAAGAGAGATGCACCATTATTTACCCCTGGAAAATAATGGAGAAACTAGTCCCTAATCTTACTCTGAACCCTGTAACTTAACTAAATTAAAGGCGAGACAGGGAACATCCTTAACCCTGAAAGAAAATAGTTTTGTTGCGAGAGGACCAAAACTGTTTAAACAGCTGCCCAAAGACATAAAGAACACGAATGGTGTTGCAGTGGACATCTTCAAAAGAAGATTAGACGCCTGGCTCAGAACAATCCCCGATGAGCCGGGCGTACTTGGCTATGTGAGGTGGGGCGTACAAGAAACCAACACGCGAAATGAATGAATGATGCAAACTCTCAAGGAAAAAGACAATTATTCCAAGACCTTTCGTGTATTCCTCAGGGAATGACAAGGAATTCCCCGACGAGGTGTACTGCTGGATACGATACAGAGCTCTTGGAATAATTTTTTCTTTTTCATTGTGGGTTTGCATCATATATATATATATATAATATATATATATATAATATATATATATATATATATATATAAGGGTAACATTCAAGAAACTCATTTCCCCACAACGTTGGAGTGAGTGTGTCCTGAAGATCACCTGAGCCAGAGTAAAAACGGTAAGGCACCGGTTCAACTCCAACCTATGCCAGCGATCGCAATAGAGCGACTCCCCTATCCATATATACATATATTCAATTACGGCCTAGTTTTGAATTTTAATAAGGTTTCAAAGGAAGAAGTTATTATTTTAGGATAGTTTTAATTTCATGATTGATTACACTGAAAAACAATAGAACTTTTTTTAACTCCTCCGAATGAATTTATACGATTCCAGTGTACCTTTTTACGCTGATTACGAATTTGAAAACAGGATTTTTTCTATTCCCCACCAATTTCGAAGGAAATGCAAATAAAAACCGACAGATTTTCTTACTTTTTTGGTATAATTAATCGTACAAAAAGAATAGTACCTTACCTAAAACGTTTTTGCAGCTGATTTTCGCTCATAACTGGGGTTTCTCTTATAAGTGTCCAACAGTAGTCGGCCAACATACTGGGGCTATATGAGGCGCTCCGGACCACAAGCTGCCAAGCGCCAAAATAAAAAAAAAGAGAGAAAAATGCAGTTAAAGTTTGTCAATTTTTGAACCAGTAACGATATTTGATCGATTTTTTTGCATACGTACGGGTCCACAATCTGCTCCCTGACTCACCCACGGGATAGAGGAAGAGTGGGGGAATATAGTGGTATAAACAACTCAATTCTGGCCCCACTGGCACGTGGCAGGTTGTGGTCCGGAGGGACTCGTATCTTCTTTGGTACCGTTTTTGCATGGTTGATAATATCCTGATGAAATTTTTCATCATGTTCATCACTAACAGCTGCCAGGTTTGACGGGAAGAAGTCCAGGTGGGAGTGCAGGAAATGCATTTTCAAAGACATGGCTTGGTAAGCACTAAGCATTTGCTCCACCAGGGAAACTACTTTCAATGCTACTATAGAGTGCGGTCTACAAAGATATTTATTTGCACTATAGCGTGCGGTCTACAACATATTTACAAATTCAATTACATTAAAACAAAAAATTTAAAGGGCAAAGAAAACAAAATTTATTCTATGAGATATAATGCCCGGTTACGTTAATTGAATACCCGGTTAGGTCAACTGTATGCCCTTGCCGATTGGTTAGGTTAAGTTGTGATATTTTCGTTAGTTTTAACGAAAATATCACAACTTAACCAATCGTCAAGGGCATACAGTTGACCTAACCGGGCATTATATCCCATAGAATGAATCTTTTGTTTTATTTGTCCTTTAAATTTTTTGTTTTAATGTAATTGAACTAATATTTGTTTTCATGATTCCCCCTTTTATAGTCCGCCTTGACCTCATTCGTTCCCAAAGATAAAGTAAAGTTTTCAGGTCAGGTCACTTCAGGGCAAATTCTTTTGTAGACTAAAGATATCTTTGTAGACTGCACGCTATAGTAGCACCCAATTTTCTGATTTGACGCTGCCTAGGAAATTCGTAGTCACTTCTTTAAAAGCTTTCTATGTTATTCTTTCAACCTCATATTCAAAAGACTCGTCAAATGCAGTCTTTCATCACTTCTCTGATCTGTGGGCCCACAAAATGCCTTCACTGATTTTCGCTTCGCTGATTCTAGGCAACTTCTGTTTTAGATATATAAATCCAGGTCCGTCTTTATTTGTCTCTTACAAAATTTTTCATCAAACAAAGTTTGATATGAAGAGCTGATAAAGCTTTTGATGGATCTACTAGAGGTTGATGGGCAACATTTTTCTGTCCTGGAACCAAATTTTGTCGAAGTGGCCACTCTTTCTGTGTTTAATGACTCCCATTAGCTCGGCTGTCCCATTCGCAGAGGAAACAAGAAAGCTTTGTGTATCCTAACTAAGCCGAGGAGAATTGCAATCACTTTCAGATCACCACAGATATGCCAGGAGTGTTTATCATAGTATGTTTCGAAAGTAACTGCATATTGTCATATGATTCCTCCATATGAACTTTATGCGCAATCGGAACCGAAGGTTAGACATTACAGTTATGCAATAGTACAGCTTTCAAACTCAACTTTGATGAATCTACAAAAAGCCTCCATTCCTTAGGATTGTGCTTTCGACCAAGTGCCTCCATGAGAGCGTTCACATCGTTGCAATACACTAAATCACTTTCCATAGAGAAAAACGATGTGAACTGCGTCTGACGCTTACGAAGAGATGATATTTTTAATTTTTTACAGTCTTTCGTGAGAGATTCCGACCTTTTAATCTAGAACCCAAGAGTTCAGCCTGATTTTTAGATAGATTCAACTCTTTGACAAGATCATTTAATTCTGACTGAGAAATTAAATGAGGTTCATCCGATGAAGGTGGTTAAAAATGTGTATTCACGTCATTTTGTCTGTCCAAAGGTTCATTACGAGATTAATCATCAGGTTCATCATCTAAAGTCCATGTCTTTGGTGGTTTTGGCACTGGCAAATCGTCACAATGTGAAAGAGGTCTGTAGTGTTAAAAACGAGAATAAGAAGGTTTCAAGTTTTAATAACTATTTAGCGCGTTCTTCTATTCTCGCTCTCTCTTTGTGTGTTTATACGGACGCGGCAGACTTGCTTCCGGAGGTAGGCGCCATTGTAATTTGAACAAGGCGAGGGAGACCGGGCGGTTTTAATGATACACTTATTTAACATTTTCATTGACTATTATTTATGCCGAAACAGACTTAGTTAAACGGGGTAATGCGAGGGGGAATTTAATTATAATACTTAAGACGAGACAAAAAAATTTAAATTCACAATTACATTCTAACACGGAAGGACACCTTTTTAAACGCGAGGCGGGCCGATGACTAAAGAGTACTTCCTCTCTCTCGTCCCGCTTGAGGCGACTCCTGATTGCCAACCAGTATTTTATTAGAATTTTAATAAACTTAACCAAAGCATTCTAATTAAATATAATTACAATATAAACAACCATAATTTATCGTCATTTCATTTATTTAATATTATTATTATCTTTTAATTTCTTATAACCAAAACATTCTAATCTAATTAAAAATTAGAATGTTTTGGTTATAAGTTTATTAAAATTCTAATAAAATACTGGTTGGCAATCAGGAGTCGCCCCCAAGCGGAACGAGAGAGAGGAAGTACTCTAGTCATCGGCCCGCCTCGCGTTTAAAAAGGTGTCCTTCCGTGTTAGAATGTAATTGTGAATTTAAATTCTTTTGTCTCTCGTCTTAAGTATTATAATTAAATTCCCCCTCGCATTACCCCGTTTAACTCAGTCTATTTCGGCATAAATAATAAAGTCAATGAAAATGTTAAATAAGTGTATCATTAAAACCGCCCGGTCTCCCTCGCCTTGTTCAAATTACAATGGCGCCCACCTCCGAAAGCGAGTCTGCCGCGTCCGTATAAACACACAAAGAGAGAACGAGAATAAAGATTGAGAATACAAGAACGCGCTAAATAGTTATAAAAACGAGAAGGTTTTAAATTTTAAACACGACATATTTTGGTGGCAGCGGTGGGAACCAGTATTTTATTATAATTTTAATAAACTTATAACCAAAACATTCTAATTAAATATTATTACAATATAAACAACCATAATTTATCGTAATTTCATTTATTTAATTATTATTATCTTTTAATTTCTTATAACCAAAACATTCTAATTTTTAATTAGACATTACTACAGGTCACATGGCCGACAATAAATTAGGATATTGAATCACATGTTTAGATTTTGAGGAATGTCCATTTATCTTCGTTAAAAAGAAGTAACGATCAGTCGAGTGGTCTCTGTTCTCTCCATACCAATGGGACCACAAAAGGCATTGAAGAATGAGTACCGTACCTTTTAACCACCCTCTCAGAGATCTTGCACAAGAAACAACATATACATGTGGAGCCCAGATTTTGTCTTGATCTCCTATGATGTTATGATGTGTATATATATGCAGTACCTATACTTAAATAAATATATGCATATTATATATAAACATGTAAATATAAATAATAATATGCATAATATAAAGATTTTATACCAAATAAATAAATAAATAAATAATCTTGTATTATGATGCAAACTGAAGAATGCTATCTTGATCTCAAGCGGTTTTAAATTGGAAATCCCTCAAAAACTGTGGGTGATAGAAGAAATCTGTTTTCATTTTCGTAATCAGCGTAAAAAAGAACATAATCACACATTTATCAAAAGGAGAAAAACTTTGTTGAACAGTGAATTATTGATAATGATAATAAGCTTCACTGGCAGAATATAAATGCCATAATATAGTACAATATTCTTAAAGGTAATAAACGATACGATAAATCAAATAATAAATTTAAACTATTATTATTATTTTGGCCATAACGAAACCATTTGAAAAGAATTAAACCATACGGTAGGCTACAGTCCGATCCAATCTTCTTTCGGCGAACAAAAAATAGGCTATATTCTACGACTACAGTATAAGAGTACTAAAAATATTACGATAACACTACCAATGTCAGGGGCGTGTACAGAAATTAAAGAAAAAGGGGCGGGGGATCTGGAGAAAATTTTGAAAATACAGTACTCGAACGCGTTCTGGTGACATCTGGAGCATATAACTAAGTAGCTGAAGGATGAGATTCACACTCATTTTCTAACAAACTTTTTTTATTTAAACATTTGAAGAATAACAAAAACTTGCTTTAATAAGTATTGAATTGACAATTATTTTGGAAATTATAAGGACAAATAGAATTATATAGGAACTATAGAACTATTGGACACACCCCTGAATGTAAACAGGAGACACCCCTGAATGTAAACAGAGATGAAACGGGAAACCAAATCCTGCGTTATTTATTATGGTGCTCGTAATGAGAACGAATGGTCGCCTAATTAATAAAATAATTAGGGTATTTTAAAAAAAGAACTGTCAGAACGACATCAGTGCCACTACCTCAATTTGCGACCTTGACCTTCGGTGCAAGGATAGGGTTGCCAACTCCCATTCTTGACCGGAGTCTCCAGTTTTATTTTCAAAGTAAAACCGCAGACGAAACCTCCGGCTCTTAATTTATTTATATATATAATTTATTTATTTATTTATATATTTATATATTTATTAAGAAAAAATTCGAAAATTTTGTTTTTGGTTCAACATATTGTGATAGTTAACGAACCAAACTCGCAGCTAATAAACGTTTGCAGATAATCTGATGGCACTGCTTAATTGCTACTGGTCGGGTCGACTCTGCGTTCGAGCCTAAATTTCTTGGTCACAATACCTCGTTTTCTGACGATAGGTGTATGAAGTTTTAGCAATCAATGTTGAGCGGTTTGAAAGTTATGGCCCGAACGCGAAAAAGCTCCATTTGACTTTTGATCTTTGATGCAAGGACCCGATTCTTGCTCGCGACACCCCATCTTGTAACGATATAATGTTTATGAAGTTTTATCAAGCTATGGCCCGGGCACACAATGGTGACGAACGAACGAACTGACCAACGGACGAATGGACGAATTCGGTCCAGCATGGCGCCTCCAAATTTATTTTGATGGGGGGCATAATTATCAAAAATATAACGATAATAATAATATCCCAACAGTCCTTAAGAGGTAGTACCTCATCCGTATTTAGTTTTATTTCGTAACTCTTCGCTTTAATTCAATGTTGGCACAACCTAAAAAAAAAAAAAAAAAAAAAATCTGCGTCTGTTCTTTCTCATCGTAACAAATTAGGTTTCAAATGTTGATAAATTCCCAACATTAGACATTACTCGGTTTTTGTTCTATAAAATTAGAGGGTTTTGATAATTACATTTTTGAACACCGTCGACAAATACTCGTACTTCATTCGTAAACAGCGTTTATTATACACAAAAAAATGCAAATAGTTTAGAAACAATCTAATTATTTTCAAAAACTTCTTTTTTTTTTGGAGTATAACAGTTTTGGGGGATTTTTCTGTAGTTTTTACGGATGACATCAATTTAGCAATTTTTGATAAGTTAAACTGGGACGATCGATGGCCTGGAAACTCGCCTGATTTAAATTCGTGAGAAAATTTGGGTGCAATTTTCAAACAACGAGCTGAAATAGCTCAATGCAATATTCGAAGAGGCCAAGACAAATTCAAGAGAAACGTTGATCAGTGCTCAAAGAGGCTCTGCAAAGCATTGAGATTGACGGAGGGTTGTTTGGTAGACTTCTGCGTTCCTTTTAAATTTCTCTTCAATTGGTGTTGCGAGCACGAGGAAAGAATATTTGTTACTGAGAATTGTAATTTTTTTTTTTTTTTTTCAACTGATGAAAATCTTTCCCTCTTAATCCCCCCAAACCGATAAAGAATTACATTAGTTTAAAAAAAAAAAATCAAACCTTTTCTTTCTTAAATATCTTGGAACACCGAGACACGAGAGGCCTAATCGCATGGCTGAAAGCCAAAACAAAAATAAATTAAATGAAATTTCGTACTAACGTCATTTTTGTTAGGTTAGGTTATGCTTGGTTTAGATTAGGTTAGGTCACTTCGTTGGAATATTGATACAATGTCCCGTCAATGAAATGCGTATTAAATCCTTAAAATTCCTGCCTTTTTCCGCAAAAGTAATCTATGTACACATTCGGAAAAAAGTTTCCTTAACAAAAAAACGAGAAAAAAAAATCCTAATTTTATTACCGTCATCAAAAGTAATAAATACCTAGAGAAAAATATAATATTACCAATTAGTAATTGGTTTCTTTTCAGACAGTTTCTTGGCGAACTTTTCCCCGAAACCACACGGATCACTCAGTACACTACATAATCTCTGTACAAAGACTGATTACACATGGGGAAAAAAGCAAACATTTTAATATTTTTTACAAATACTGCACATCACTCTGGCTTTCAAGTGTTCAATTAGGCCTAGGTTTGACTACAGCGTAAGTGCACTTGTGACGTCAGAGACTCGTCCTGTCACTCCTCCAAAATAGGGTTTCCTACACTCCTAAGTTTAAAGTCAACGCAGACCTAATTTAGGAACTCATTTTAAAAGTCAGCTTTATTGATCCTTTGCAAAATTAGGATAAAGTAAGTCTTGACTTTATTTGCTTCGCGTCTTATTGCTAACGAAGTTGAAATATTCATTCTAAATCCTACACCCTAATAAATTTTTCCTTAATTAATCTGCTCCAATTCCATACAAAGTATTTTTACCTTTTCTAAATATTTCTCCTCTCTAAGCGTTTGTCAGTTTTTTCCCAAAATATATATTGTTCTAAGGGTTATTTGGCTTCTTGCCACTATCCTAAAAACTATATAGGCTCCTACCATACATGCATTGAATCTAAGCTTAAGTCATAAAGAATAGGACCCATCATAAGCCCACATACATATATAAAAAATTTATATCGATGTTAAGTGTACTTGAGTCTTACGATAGTTTGTGCTGAAAAGTCAAATTATAATGCTTTCGTTAGTAACAACTTATTTTTTTTATATAAAATTTGATATTACGGTACGTAATAACGCCAGCGGTTCCGAAGTTGGGGTACACGTACCCCTAGGGGTACGCAAAAGATTAACAAGGAGTACTTGGCACAACAGAAGAAAATTTCAAAATTAAACTGCATTTCTTTATTTGCTCGAAAATATAGTGTCATAACAAGAGAAGGAGTAGACCATCAACCTACAAAATGCTTAAGACTCGCCATTTGATTACATGCATAGACATATCAGGCCTACAACTCTTACCAATCTGCTTCAGAGACGCTAACATTGTTAATAGAATAATAAAGTCATGGATTAAGTAATTAATAAATTTTAGTCTTTAAAACTAGAATTAAATATTAACAATTTTCTTCAGTTCTCTATATTTATAATATTGATAATTAGATTTATAATATTAATAATTTATATTATAATATTGTGGCACGAATTTGACTCGGGTGAAATAAGGCTGGTAAAAAAACGGGGGGATGGGGGATACGTAAATGATAAATCAATATCTTAGGGGTACCCAACTCAAGAAGTTTGAGGAACACCGATTGTAAGCTATCGTAGCGGTAATGGGAAGGTACTGTTGTAGGTACTGGTTTTATTTTTTTGTTGTTTTAAGGCTTGTATGCTTTTGAAGTGACTGAATGTGGGGTTCTACATAAATATTACTTCAATTCAATAAAACAGCTTTAATGTTATTTTAAAACAATTTTTTTTTTTTCCCCCAGTAGTTCAAAGGGCTGAAATTCAACTTTTTGATTTGGGGCCAGCCAGTTGCTTTGTTTGACAAATGTCAACTTTATTAATTTTCAAAACAGCAGTTAGCTGGAGCATAAAAAAAAAACACAATTTTTTGGATCACCTGAAGATCAGGCCCCCCCCCCCAGCCTTCCTTAGTTAGGCTTATAAGGCCTACTAACGAAAATATCAAGACTCAACCTAACCAATCGTTAGGTCAACTGTACGCCCTTGACGAATGGTTAGGTTAAGTTGTGATATTTTCGTTAGTTATCCTTATAAGGCTAACGAAGGCTGGGGGCCCTGAGCTTCAGGTGATCCCATTTTTTTCCAAATTAAGTATGTGAACATACGTTAATGAATATTAAAAAATATATATTTTAATACTGAAACAAAGATTTGTAACTGGTAAGCTTTCGAGGCATTTCAGATCTTTCTTTGGCAAAAAGTAAAAAAAAGATCTGAAGATCAGATCGAAATCTTACCAATACATAAAATTTTCAGGAAATTTCAGTTCTGAAATTTTCATAAGTGTTCATTTAAATTTAAGTATGCTTTAGCACAAGCCTGTACACCTTAAATATAAGCTACAATGAATAAAATTTAGGAAATCTATTAACATGAACTGAAAAAGATTAAGAATATTTCATCCAGTTTTGAAATCTGTTTTTATATCATTATATCAAAAACCTACCAAACTTACACAATTATATATATATATATATACGCAAACTCAGAATGGTCCCCTGAGAAATTTATATGTTAAACACAGACCGTGCATGGAACAAGGAACTCTTCTGGGAAAATTAAATCCACTATATATATATATATATATATATATATATATATATATATATATATATATAATGAAACATTTGCCATGATCAGGCACCTATTCTTTATAACCTAAATCTCAAATTTCACAATCTTATCAAAATGGGCCTATCGTTGTGGGCCTATTATCTAGATTGTAGTGTGATGGGACATTGAACACACGAAGTGTAAGCAACTTAATGTAATTCAATTATTCGTGCGCTGTCTTGACAATCTGGTGCCAGTCATGACCTATCCATTGTTTAGAAACCTCTGCATTATCAGAATATTGCCGAGGTAAGTAAACGCAATGAATTCTTATAAATTTGAAAACAATGGTGAAGGACAATCTTAAATTGGGATCTTGCATTGTATACAAATTTCCACGTTTTGAAATAGCTTGTCTTTGCAGAAATATGACGTGCGGAAAGCTTAACACGAAAATCCGACTGATGGAAGCAATACCTTATTCATTTTACTGACGAAAAAATACTTCGTAACCACGCATGCGCACAGATACATTTACATCTCTTTGATCTAAACATTATAAAGACATTTCAAAATATTAAATAAACAAAAGATTTATTTTCAGATATATTTGCATATAAGGATGGAAAACAAGACATGCATTGTGTTTTTAGTTTGTTTTACAAAAAAAGTCAAAAGGTGCCCCAACATACTTTGTACAAAACGAAAGAATAATTTGTAAATAGTTGCTCACAAAAGTATTGTAATTGTATACATTATGGTGATTTTAAAAAGACTGGATTGTGTATCTTTCGGAAACAATGCAAAACTAGTCTTTTATAAAACACACACACACACACACACACACACACACAGTAATGGATGGGGGTACACTCGGGTTTATGAAACAAAGCCCTTCTAGTTTTTAAATCCGCTTAACAAGGACAATCCAACCTATTTAATGAGAGAATTCAAGTTTATAATTTTCTTTTTTTGGGGGGGGGCGGGGATTAGTAGATATAATACAGTAAAGGTATCACCTGAAGATCAGGGCCCCCAACCTTCTTTATAAGGCTAACTAACAAAAATATCACAACCTAACCTAACCACTCGTTAGGTCAACTGTACGCCCTTGACGATTGGTTAAGTTAGGTCGTGATATTTTCGTTAGTTAGCCTTATAAAGCTAACTAAAGAAAGCTGGGGGCCCTGATCTTCAGGTGATCCCCGTAAAGTACCTATAATTAGATACTATAGGCAAGTAGATTAGGTTATTATATCGTTTTAAACGGTTTAGATTATACGGTTTTAAAATCTATACTACGTGATATTTAAAAAAAAAAGAACTAGGGTCTATGATACTTTGTGGTGGTCTTATAAATGTGCCGATGGTACCTCCGTTAACACACAGTTGTTTGTCGAGACAAAATAGTCTGGAACAGAAATGTATCCACGAAGCGCCCGAGTCTAGCCCTAAAATTTGATGGGCTATATGGTTTGCAGCGATCGATGTCAGCCGATTACCGCGTTTAATCGGGATATTACAATCTCTAAATTAAAGTTAGAACTATAATCCAAAGATAATAATGTTTGAAGGTGCTTAACCTCCTTCATAATGGAGCATATGACAGAAGGGACATACATACAGTATTTAAGTGATATCCGAACCATCTAAGGGTCGCTACGTCATCTAAAACCACGCTTCTCAAACTAGGGGTCGCGTAAATATTATTGGGGGTCGCAGAAACATTTGAAAATATTATTTTTTTCATAAATATACAGTGTTAGTACCTATTGCTTTTATGACATTGAGTGAAGGGTCGCGAAAAAATTTGTCTGATCCAAAGGGGTCGCAAGTGAAAAAAGTTTGAGAAGCCCTGATCTAAAACACAGAGGCCGATCACCCATCCAAATGGTGAACAGACCCAACGTTCAGGGGCGTAGATTGGGGGCCGCCAGGGGTTGGCTGAGCCTCCCTTGGGAAATTCTGAGCGTTACCAACGAATGGCAATTTAGTTCTACTGGCATTTGAGAAAGAATGCACGAAAGCAATCAATATGGATATTCTTTTAAGAAAATTTAATGATCAGAAAAACAAAATTGCAACTGTTTTGAAGTAATTTTAATTTTTTTATTAATGTACTGAAGTAGTACTGTCTTTTGTTTTTAAATTTGGAAGCAATGTTTCTGTTTATTTTTCAATAACTATTACATTAGAATAAAAGAAAAATGACCGCAATGCATTATACTATTTTATAATTATTACAAATTTGTATTTTGTATTGTATCTAATTCATGTTTCGTTTGCTTAAACTTTCTACATTTTAACACATTGTTTACCAAGTAGTTTTAGAATTATAATTCAGTTTTGTAATCGTCTAATTGACCTGATTCAGTAAATGTGTATATATAAAATTTACGGCCCTGCCAACGTTGGTTAACCTCACTGATCTAACGGGAAACGGTAGTGCGACGTAGCCACAAAATAGCCCTGTAATCCAAGTAACATTCCAATATTACGATACCTATTAAGCATGATTATCGTAGATGTAGGACAGAGAACTAGCGCATGCTAAAATTCGTTACCAGACATTTGCACAATACATACCCTCACTATAATGAGTACTTAAAATGGGTAAGAACCAATTTTATAATCATGGCCAAAAGTTTAAAATCACTAGCAACTTATTTGGAATGTTGTCTAGTTTTTTGGTCACAATTTTGCATTCAATGAGCTTTAAAGTTAGAAAATGACATTGGCCGTGAAATGGACCTTTCTTCATGAAATGAAACAGGTTAAAATGAAAATGCAAGGTAACTTATTACAATATTTTTTTTTTAAATTCTCATAATGATGAAAACCAAGAATCAAAGGCTGGAGGCTCATTAGAAAAACTATACAGTTTAGAATTTACAAATATTTCTGCATCTTGTCGAGTTTTTCAATAATGATATAAAATATAAAGCTTATAAATTGCGTTCTATATACAATTCAATTATTTTAATATTTTTACTTAATGATAAAATTTACGTAGTTTCTCAAAATATGAGTCACCAAATACTCATATTTGTTGGTTTAGTCTTTAGACAAATTCGGTTACAAATTGCACTAATAAATAATCAACTTTCCATTGATACCATAACCAATTTTAACATTACTTTCGCTGGTTTAGACCGAGTAAAAACTGTAAATTTATAAGTATTCCTTTTAACTCATTATACCTGATGAATTCCTAATTTACACAAATTACACTTCCTCAGAGAAGCGAGACAAAGTGGAAGTATTTATAAGAGAAAGGTACAAAGTCGCGTGGCTTCCCGACGTCACACGTTTCAATCAGCATGCAGTGCAAGATTTAAGAGAGGCTTTTCAAGGATGGAAAGTACGAGCCAAAACCAAGAGCCGACAGCACACGAATAACGAGTTAACACACTGACATTGAGATCAGAAGGAACGCAAACGTCAGCCCCCTTCGTTACCAATGCTGAGATGCCAGGAAAAGCCTCCTACGTTAGTCAACAGACGAACCATTCAGCGGGAGCTTCAGAATGAGAATTAATTAATTAATTGCGAGAAGACCAGTGAAAAAATTCTATCTAATCTTAGGCAGAAACAAGAATAAGAAGAGTCTCCCTTTTGCAAAGAAATAACCTGATAGGATTGTTGAACAATGGTGCCAAGGTTTTTTGTTCAGCGACGAGTGTTAGATTGTGCAATTTGGGCAGAATCATCTATCTGTACGTCAGGAGTCCACCCAATCAACTACACTATTCTAGATATTGTACTGCTACCATAAGTACTAAGGGTTATGGTTTGAGGGATATTTTTGCATCCGGGGACAAGAGAAATGTTTTTTTTTTCCCAAAAATTACAGCTAGGAATTCCTGTCAAACATGCTCTGAGAACAATGCGGGAGAACGGATATTCCATGTTCCAGCAGAAACAGCTGAAAGAAATATTACGAAAACACGCATTTCAAATGTGGAATGACCAAATAGCTCTCCTGAACTCAGTCCGACTGAAAACTTATGGAAACTTATGGAAACTTCTGAAGGTGAAAGTCTGAAAAGAAGCCAGGATGCCTCGAAGATATTTATTCTGCTGTAAAACAGTTTGGTAGTCCGAGGAATTGGGTCAACAAGATCAAAGTCATCGATGCCAAGGGAGGGCCACAAAATATTAAACTCGCAATAAAATATATAATTCCAAAAAACATTTTAAATTGGAAACTTTTGGACGCAAGTGTAAATAGAAAATTGCTGTTATCGCCGCTTCTCAAGCAATGACTAACAATTCTTCGGTTTTACTCTCAGGAATCAGTTGGGCTGAATGCGGCTGTGAAATTAATATAAAATCCAGAAAAGCTGGTGTTGTCAAACTTTACCCAAAAGGGAAATCTTGGGAAGAAATTGTGAACACCTTCAGACAAAAGAGCGAAAAAAGATTTCGTCTATCGAACTCGGGAAAAGGTTTTGCGAGATTGACAATAACTTAGACGAAGCAAAATCAGATCAACACTGATCAACAAACTTCAGTGACACCTGAGCCAAAGTAGAACGTCAAACAACGAATCCGACAAAATCTGCAGTGGTTTATGAAGAAGTTGGCTGCTAAGTTCAACACGTTGCTCTCGAACTAAGAGTTGAATTGACGCCTTAGATTATTGTACTACATCAACTTAAAAAACGAATTTTTGTTTACCGTGTTTTTTTAACACTAACTGGTAATTCGAAAGTTGCCAGGTTCTTGCAAGATACCAAAAAACCAACAAGAGATATTTCTGAACTGAAGTTCTTTTATATAATTTGGGGGTTTAGGGAATTATTTTTGTCAACCTAAACTTGTATATATGTTACAGGGAATCTGTTTAACTAGGGATTTCATGAAATCCCTAAAATGTTTAGTGATTTCATCTAAGGTTAAGTCGTGATATTTTCGTTAGTTTTAACAAAAATATCACGACTTAACCTAACCAATCGTCAAGGGCGTACAGTTGACATTAAACGGGCACTCAATTAACCTAACCCGGCATTCAATAATTTCTCGTAGGTTTAATGAAAATATCACGACTTAACCTTAAGTCCCTGAATATTTTAGGAATTTCATGAAAACCCTAGTTACACAGATTCCTTGTAACATATACAGGGTGTCCGAGAATTATCTGTACAATTTTTGGCTGTTATTAAAAGTCAACCATGAAGTGTAGAAATTCCAGTGTTGTCCCATTTTACAGAGAATCTCTAAGTTTTTTTTTTATACCAAGTTTTGACAAGTTTTTTAGAAATTCCAGTGTGTCCGAACATTATCTGTACAATTTCATCTTTTAATAAAATTCTTGATAACACACGTAAAATTCTTAAACAAGATTATTTAGAATCTGTATTTTCAAAAGTTTCTTTTATTAAAGTAACGTTGTTACAAACATTCGATATGTGCACCATTAGTGATTCGCAAAACATCCAATCGATACTCCAAATGTTGCCATGTACGCTGCAGCATATCCACATCAATTCGCTCAATAGCAGCTGTGATTCTTGCTTTTAAATCATCAATGTCTGTCACCCGCGTACATTTCTAAAAAACTTGTCAAAACGTGGTATCAGAAAAAACTTAGAGAGATTCTCTGTAAAATGGGACAAACTGGAATTTCTACACTTCATGGTTGACTTTTAATAACAGCCAAAAATTGTACAGATAATTCTCGGACACCCGGTATAGTGGTTTTGCTTAGATTATAATTTCTTAAAGATTCTACGTAATAATCTAAGATGAATCCTACATAAATTAGGATATTGTTTATTTTAAAGGTAATGAATGAAATTGTAAAGGATAGGGTAAACTTATACAGGGTGTTTATAAAATCCCTATTTCAGTGAAAACGTAGCAAAAAGGGTAAAATTCAATAACAATATAATAGAAGGCATACATTTAATGATACTTAAGCATACGATTCTACGTGAGCACCATCAGTATCTCTACAGAGTTCGAATCTGTCAGCAGCAGCGCGGAAAACATTTTGGAGCATGATAGGGGTTATTTTTGTAACTGCTGTTATGATACGAGCACGTAAATCTTGCAGATTTGTAACCATCGTTTGATAGACGTTTGATTTAATGAGGCCCGTGCAAAGAAATCCAAGGGCGTTAGGTCAGGAGATCGAGCCGCCCAGGGCCTGTTGCCTCCACGTCCGATCCACCGATTTGGAAATCGTTCATTTAGGTACTCCCGAACAATGTTTGCCGAATGACAAGGTGCCCCATCTTGTTGAAAGACGACGGTGGTTAAAAATGCCATCTGAATGAAGCTGGGACATTTACGTGCTCGTATCGTAATAGCAGTTACAAAAATAACCCCTGTCATGCTCCAAAATGTGTTCCGCAATGCTGCCGACAGATTTGAACTCTGTAGAGATAGTGATGGTGCTCATGTAGAATCATATGCTTAAGTATTCATTAAATGTATGCCTTCTATTATATTGTTATTGAATTTTACCCCTTTTATATATATATATATACTAGGTGAGGTACCCGGCGTTGCCCGGGTTAATTGAATGCCCGGTTAGGTCAACTGAATGCCCCCAAAAAAAACCTCACCCCCCTTTATGCAACTTGGGGGCTAACCCCCTCCCTTCCCCCATTACTGCCAGGCATAAATTTCACAAACAGACAGACAGGCTAAACTAGAGAAAAGAACGCAGCCGTGAAAATTTTGAGCTTCACATTGTGTCAAGATTTCTGAATCTGATCAGATATCCCCCCAAACCCCCCTGACTAAATAATTGAACTCCCAATTACTGTCGGTTCAATTATTTGGTCAATAAAACTATAGAAAAGAACACAGTCATGAAAATCTTGAGCTTCACATTTCCGCCCGTAATACAGACAGACCGACTCTGTGTTGACATTCCTCACCCCATAAGAGGTTCCCGTGCCAAATTTGGTAGCTCTAGGTCAAACGGTTTGCGCTTGCATAAAGGACAAACACAGGCGAAAATATATAATAGAAGATATATATATAGACCGTGCATGGAACAAGGAACTCTTCTGGGAAAATTAAATCCACTATAGTCCGAATAAGTAATAGTAAATGACAAACGCTATAGTTTTTTCTTTTTCATAATGTAAGCCCGAAGTGGGCAACGGGTCACTGGCAAAGTTTCTCAGGGGACCATTCTGAGTTGCATCACATTAATCGGGCGTGTTGAGTGCCTTGAAAAGTGAACGCTCAATTTCCCAGTTGCGGTTTAAGTTTTGGCGTTTGGCTTAAAATACAATAGTTACCCCTTTTTCTTTGATGTATTCAATCCGACGTGAATGCAACGAGTTTCTTGCTTTAAACCCTAGATCCTGTCCCAAAGCTGGATCCTATCTGCTTGGCAGAGGGTGAGGGTGAGGGAAGCTATATTTTGGGGCCTCTTTGCGAGTGACTCGTTGCCCACGTCGGGGTAACATCATGAAAAAGAAAAAACTATAGTGTTTGTCATTTACCATTATTTATTCGGACAACAGTGGATTTAATTTTCCTAGAAGAGTTCCTTGTTCCATGCACGGTCTGTGTGTAACAAAAGTTTCTCAGGGGACCACTCCGAGTTTTATCATATATATATATATTATATATATATATATATTAGTTAGAGGAGGAAAGCACTAAATATCAACTAATAAAGTGGGAGATCTGTGCTAGCACATGCTGTAGATTCATTCTTTAATTTTTCAATTTTTTCAAGATGAACTGATATTACAAAAACTGATTAAAGAAATCTTAATTATCCTAAACCAATAAAACTTACTTGAAAATTATAGTTTGTTGGTGTTTATTCGTCTATTTCTACATATGGGATTTGAAAGTGTTCAAACTGGGATCATTTTCGGCCTCACTGATACCTCCAATTCACTTATCAGTTCCCTGACTGAAGTCCTACAAGCTGCAACAAGAGAAAGTGCTATCAGAAAAAAAAAAAACCCGAGGGTCAAGTGATCTCGTGAGCTAAGTTGGTGGTTCTTTGATGTCATACAGCAAGAATTATTTTCAGATGAAACTGTTTTCACTGTTTCACGCATCTTCAATGTTCAAAATGACAATCTTTTCTTCATCACCTTCCTAAATTTCTGGATGACTCCGGAAGGTTAAGAGAACTCCATAGTCTGGACGGCCGCTAATTTCTCTGGCCGAACAAGTTTGGTTTCTGACAGAGAAAGTCAAATTGAATCTGGACAAGTACGACAAAGCCACACTAGAGAATGTGATAAAGCTACGGGCGAATTTCACTTTGGAAATGATATTCGGACCTTCCAACAACACACTGTACCCTCGGACAAAGCCAAATGAATGCAAACTTGGCCTTTTTTTTTTTCGCAGAAAAGAGGGGCCAAGGCGAATGCCAGCAAAAACGACCACCCCGCCCATAGAAGAAGAGAGCAAAAATCAAGGTCCAAGATTTTAGAGATGCCTGGACATTATGAGTTTGAAAAATTGGAGGTCATGGACAGGAGGAAAGATGGACTGAGGAAGGTTGTTCCACAGTTGACTAGTTGAGTAGATGAAAGATTGAAAATGCTAATTAACCCTCGCGTTAGAGAGTTAGGCAGAAAAGGAATAAGACTGTCGAAAGTCTGGTACTGCGTGCTCTCCTTAAAGGAAGAGGCATGCAGCTAGAGTTGAGAAGGGCAGTGTCTATTAGAATAGCTACAGTAAAGAGAGAGAGAGAGGCAACACTGCTGTGAAGAGAGAGAGAGAGAGAGAGAGAGAGAGAGAGAGAGAGAGAGAGAGAGAGAGAGACTGAAGACTAAGATACAGGGGAAACGAAATGAAAAGCACTTGATTCCACCCGGTCAAGTAGAGCTGTGTGGGTTGAGACACCCCATACATGAGACGCGTACTCCATACAGGGGCAGACAAGACCCCTGTACAGAGACAGCAATTGAGTAGGGGTGAAGAAACTGCGGAGCTGGTACAGCACACCTAACTTCTTAGAAGCTGTTTTTGAAAGATAGTAAACGTGATCTTTCCAGAAAAGATTGTGGGAGAAGGAAACGCCAAGAATGTTAAGAGAAGAGAAAAGATTGAGTTGTGTATTGTTGAAGGTAAGGGAATAGTCGTGTGGAAGATTGTAATTGTAGTGGAACCATCAGCATAGGAGTAGATAGGACAGGAAATGAGACTTAGTAGATCATTGATAAATAAAAGAGAAAGAATGGGTGAGAGGAAAGAGGCCTGATGAGTACTACTATTAATAGCTTTGGTAGAACAGTGGCCATCTACAACCGCAGCTATAGATCGGCCAAAGGAAATCAGAGATGAAGGCACAGATAGGAGGATAGAAACTAAAGGATGGCAGTTTGGAAATTAAACATTTGTGCCAGACTCAATCAAAAGCTTTTATGTCTAACGCAATTGCAAACGTTTCACCGAAATCCTGAAAGGAGGATGACCAAGTCAGTGAGATGTGGTCTCTTGCAGAATCCATACTGATGATCTGAAAGAATGTGAGGAGAGGGGTGTTTTAAGAATCTTCCTACGAAGGATAATTTTAAAAACTTTAGAAAGGCAAGAAATCAAAGCAGTTGGACGATAGTTGGAGGGTTGAGAGCGGTCACCCTTCTTTGGGACAGTATAAATGAAAGCAAACTTGCAGCAGGGAGGAAAAGTACCAGATGGAAGATAAAGACGAAAGAGTTTGCCTAGACAAGTGTTAGCACAGAAGCACAATTCTTGGGAACAACAGGAGGGACATCCTCAGCACCGTACGCCTTCCTAAAGTTGAGCCCATGTTAAGTAGAAAAAAAACATCTTTGAAAGAGATTTTAATCTCAGACATAATTAACTACGAGGAAGGAGATGGAGGAACGGCACAGAAATCGTCCAGGGTTGAGTTAGAGGCGAAAGTGTAAGTGAAGAGTTAAGCTTTATTAGTAGAAGAGAAGAGACGGCAACTGAGCCGTCGAAATGGAAAAGAAGAGGGAAAGAAGAAGTCAAGTTGTTGGAGAGGTTCTTGGCTAGGTGCTACAACGAGTGAGAAAAATTAGAATTAAGTAGGTTTTCACATTTTTGTCTCATGAAGGAATTTTTGGCGAGTCGAAGAACAGATTTTGCATGATTCCGAGCACTCGGAGGTGCCCGGGCATAGAGTAGTAATCACTCCATGGGAAATCAGAGAAGTACTGCCTCAGGAATTCCCAATCAGTGTGCCGAAGTGCTAAAGGCGTCTAATCTTGGGAGGATTCAAATGCCAAACTGGATCAAGAGCACAGGAAACAGATATAAGATCGTGATCGGAGGAGCTCAACAGAGAAAAAGTTTGACAGATAAGAAGGACTAGTGGCGAGAAATAAATCCAGAATGTTGGGACTATCTCCAAGCTCCAAGGCTGAGTGCTGTACAATTTTCTCTACATCATTCAGGATAGAGAAGTTGTAAGCTAGTTCACCAGGGATATCAGAGAAATGGGAGGAAAGCCAAAGGTGGTGAACATTGAAATCTCCTAAAATGGAGATTTCAGCGAAAAGAGTGGGATAGAATGTATGCCACTTTGGAAGCGAGGTAATCAAAGAGTTTTAGACAGTCAGTAGAATTAGGAGAAAGGTTGACAGCACAGATGCATTTAGATTGAGACTGGCAATTAAGCCATAGCCAGAGGGTGTAGAATTCGGAGGATTCAAGTTCGGGAATACGAGAATAAGTTAGGTCGTTTCGTACATATACGCAACATCCACCTTTGGAATGAAATTGAGTATAAAATAGGAACGTACAGAAAAGGGGTTGTTAAGAGTATAACGAGTTGCAGAATTTACATCTCCCCTATACATACATCTTAAAAATCATCCACTTCACTTTTTCAAGTCACAGATTTAAATAAATAAGAGGATTTATGCCGCATGTTACACCTTCAGAACTTGCACTCAGCGGACGTGACAGAAGGGACTGCAAGTTTTAACCTCGGAATCTAGAAGCCCAAGCATAACAGAAACCTTACTGAACACGTCTGGACGACTTTAAATCACCAGATACAAAAAATAAAGGCCACCAATACGTGTGTTACCTCTGGGGAAATAAATTTAATTTGGAAAAAATGCTGATCATGCCATACAACAAAAGTTCGTTGTTCCTACGCCAGGATGTGTCCTAGACGTCTGTGAGCCCATGGAAGATCTAGTTCATACCAAGTACCTGTTTTTTACCTATTTTATACGATACATCTTAAGTGTGGACACAATGTTATGTGCCATTCATTTACTTGTTACCAGAACGTCCATTTTCTTTTGGCTGCGCTAGAAAACGTCAGCACTACTTGCATCAGCAATGTGTCTGAAACCCACAAACAATGTTCCCTCTAAGGTGTGCGCGTGTGCGCGCGCACACGCGTTGTGAAACCAGCGCACACAGCAAAATAAAATGCGCACAGGCTCAAGCGTATCATGAGTCACGACAGTAAATGAAGTAATTTAAAAAATTTCAGTTTAATGAATTCTATAAAGAACAAATTAAGAAACCGCTTGAAAGAAAATCATTTGGACATACATGCTCATGCGAATTAAAATTTACCTGAATGATGTGACGGATACTTAAATGATACTTAAATGAAAGGCACTTTCATTGAATGTTATTTTGATTATATTTTATTTTATTGAATTTTATTATTTTTTTATTTTATTCCTATTTTGTGAATGGATAAAATCGTGTATTAATCTTGATAGTCTATTTTAATTGCTAAATGCTAAAAATTGTTTTGAGAAATGATAACTAAATAGTCATTTTCAATTAATGTTATTTTATTTTATTTCTTTATTTTGTTGAATTTTATTTTACTATTTTTCATTTTATTCATATTTTTAGAATGGATAAAATGTTTTCTTTTTTAAGAATATATGATATTGTAAACAGTTTTTTAATATCCATTTAATAGTACCGTAATGATGAAGCTATCACCTTATGGAAATAATATTTATTAAGTATTTAATATTTATATATATTTAATTTTGAAGATAATAGCGCTCAGAAAAGTTTGCACAATTTTTCACCATGAATCTAAATGTATGCACAACGAAAATTTCTTGCGCACACGGACTAAAAAAAATTAGAGGGAACATTGCCCACAAACCTACGGATAAACCGATAAATTAGCTTTTCCTTCTTCCGTCAAACTATTCAGATAATGAATCTCTGCAAATTTATGACGTCTCACTGATAACTAAATATTTATGCACAAACACAGCAAGCCTATAGACATTACATGTAGGCCTATACACAGTTTCGTAAAGAGAAGCCAGTTGCGTACTGCGTCTGTAATAGTTTAGTAAAATAGTCTCCCAGATGTTTTTTATTACTTTATTGGTTTTTATAGGTGCTCAAATTACTTATTCAGGATTTTATATACTTGTGCATTTTTAGGGTTTAGAGACTGCAGTTTTATATTATATTATATTTTATATATATATATTACACACGTGTGTGTGTGTGTGGGCAAATGGTATCATAAGGTTAGAAGTAATGGATTAATACTGAAAAGAAAATAGTGGTCCAGAAATTTTTCCGGCAAACAATAGGTAGAAATTTAATATTTTTTATATCTTTACAATTAATAACCTATACCCATTTCATCGATGATACATAACATCTCACTTAAAAACTACTTTAACCCTTTAATGCCTGAAATACCTTCCTGGTTTTGAATTGAAAGTTATTAATAGAAATGAATGGATTTGAACTTCTTTATACAATTTTGGTTATGTCTGTTATTTTTTAAAGTTTTTCAACACTCTTACAAAATGTTCATATACTGTATGTGAACAATGGAGATTAAAGCACTGCATGATAGGCCTAATGAGAAAAAAAAAATACGGCCCTCCGTCTCAGTGACGCCCATTTTGTCAATACGATAAAGTCAACCAATCAGATGTCATATAATATTTATATTTAACAATGTGGCAAACGTAAAATTGTCCACGTAGACCAAAGACATTAAAAGGTTAACCTAACTTAACCTGAGCCACAATAACTTGGCAATTTTGTCACGTTGATGAAGTGAGGTTACGTCGACAATTAGAGCAATATAGAACCTAAATAGTAGTTTGTATACTGTATTGCATACACGCACTTTCAATTAGTTAAAAACATGTTTGGTTACTACCCTACAGTTTCTTTGCGAACACAGATTATGAAATGTTTATAGTGAACTGCTTAAAAATATTGTAATAACCCTAGTGACCCCGAGTGCTTAAAGAATATTTGTTAAGCCTAACTTTACACCAAACCATAAAAGCCAAAATCAGCATGGAATTTCCCACAATGTAACAACGTTGACTAACGCTGAAGATTCCAAAGTTTAGTTTTGGTCCAGGTTTCGATACCAGTAAAAGTTCATGAACTTTAGAAATACTAAAGAAATAAACTCATGCCAT
>JAJOZX010008503.1:0-45000 GCA_023014485.1 Bathynomus jamesi
AAATAACCTCGGTTTCCTCTATCACGTCAGAAAGTTTGACAAATTCAAAAAACAAAAACCATTTTCTCTGATTCTAATATAGCGCTTTAACTTACTTTTAAGGATGAATGTATACATAAATATATGTAAACAATCATTTTACTTACCAAATTGTGCTGAAGTAGAACAAGGAGGTAGTGAATAGTACAATTCATCACATTCCTGCGAATTTTTAGGTGTACACAGGATTAAATTTGCGCTTTGTTGACTTTCTTTTGCAACTCGCTTTGCCTGAACTATCTCTTTTCAGCATCCAACAATAATCCGCCATCATATTTATATTCCACCTTCCTTGGTACCTCTTCTCCATTTCTTTGATATCCTGGTGAAATCTTTCTCCCTGTTCTTCGCTTACGCTTCCTAGATTTTCGGGAAGAAAGTCCAAATGAGAGTGTAAAAAGTGCAACTTTACGCATATATTGCAGCCCAGATTTCTAAAGTTCTCCAGCGTAGTCTCTTTTCCTAGTGTTGACTTCTTGCTCGACTGTCCCACTCACACAAAAAACACGGCATTTTTGTGTAGCCAGACTGTTGACCAAGCAATAAACCAAGAACTTTTGAATCTCCACACCCAAACCAACCATGATCTTTGTACCGCACTTTCTCCAAGAGAAGTTGAAGGTTTTCATACGTTTCTTTCAAGTACACTGAATGAGCCACAGGAATCGATGCATACACGTTTCCTTTATGAAGCAGAACTCCTTTGAGGCTTCTCTTTGAAGAGTCGATAAACAACCTCCATTCGATTGCTCGGTGGACAATTCCAAAGTAGTTCATTAATGCACGAATGTTATTACAATATACCATTGAGCCCTCTTCAGAGAAATAGGGAACTAATTCTTGTTCACGATGCCTGTATCATGAAAAAATCGTACTTGTAAAAAGCAGATTCTTGGCTTTTAGTCTAGTTTAGTTGGCTTTTGCAACAAAACCATACGTGATAGCCAAAAACGGTTTTCATTTTCGAAATCAGCGTCAAAAATGGGTTAAAAAACATCAACACGTTTGAAAACATCAAAACCCATGCAGAGTGGTGATTCGGGCAAATAAAAAAAATTGTCCGTAGGCCTATGTCTTTACCTTTACAGGTTCAAGCACTTTTGGAGGACGATTATGAGAAACTCGTTTACACTGTGTTCTGAACTGCTGGATTTGATGAAAATGAACTCAACATTTCTGTGGCGGTTATTTTTTTTTCAGACGAAACTACTTTTCACGTTAGTGTCAAAGTTAAGAAAAAACGTAATTATCTAATTTGGGGCGAGATAATTCTCATGAAGCGAGAGAACATGAGCCAAACTACCCTAAGGTTAATGTCTGGTACGCTCTTACACGGAAAAATTTTATTGTTCATTTATTTTCGATGGTCTATCTATACCCAGTAGTACTGGGTATAGATAGATCATCGAAAATAAATGAACAATACCAGTACCTCATATCTGAAGATACTTCAGATTTTGTTCGTTCCAAGTGTAGATCGAAGCCTTTTGGATAATTTGATCTTTGAACAGGACGGCGCCTCGCCTCATTATTCTATAAACCAGGGTTTCCAAAACTGTGGTTCGCGGTCACATCTTAGGGGGTCCGCGGTAGTATCTCCAAACAGAATTCTAAATATTGCTACACTACCAAAAATAATAATTCGTGTTATATTTAAATGTTTTTTTAGTTTTTACTGTAAAAGTTCATTCTTTTGACGATAAATAATAGCCATACACTAATTTTCGCAATTTCTATTTTTTCCTCTATATTACAAAGTTAATCAAATTAGCGCTATGGAGAAGTCGTGGCGATCCGCGAAAGTTACTAGGGTTAGGAAAGGGTCTGTGACCGTCGCAAAAGATTGGGAAACCTTGCTGTAAGCGTTTGGACCTTCCCTGACGAAACATTTCCGGAAAGATGGCTGTGGTCCCTTTGCATGGGCTTCCCGGTCACCTGATCTTAAAACTATTAGATTTCTACCCTTGGGAAAGATTAAAACGAGTGTCTATGGAACTAAACCTACACTCTAATAGAAATAGACGTTTCGTTAGACTTTCCACTGTTCCAATTTTGTAAATTTTGAAATGTCTAATACATTAGACATTTCATATCAGTTTAACATTTCGTTAGACATTTCAGTAAGTCAATTGAAATATCTAAATTGTCTCAATATTTTAAACAACTGAAAAGACTGATCTGAAATGTCTAACGAATGTTTAGTGAAATGTCTAACAATGAAATGTCTAATGCATGAAAATTTAAAGAGTTTAAGTTTAAGTATAAATTTAAGTTTATATGAAAAGAATTGTTTCAGCGTATTACTTTTAAAAAACTTTAGGATCACCTGAAGATCAGGGCCCCCATCCTTCTTTAGTTAGCCTTATAAGGCTAACTAACGAAAATATCATGACTTAACCTAACCAATCGTCAAGGGCGTACGGTTGACCTAACGATTGGTTAGGTTAAGTCGTGATATTTTCGTTAGAGAAGGCTGGGGGCCCTGATCTTCAAGTGATCCAATAAAATTAATAAATAAATAAATGCACAAATATAAGGATCTTGTGGGTTAGAACCCATTTACTTCATTTTTTTCATATAATACAACAACCCACAAGATACGGTTTTTCTTATGTAGAATTTAAATCTGAATCTATTTCCTTCTATGGTATTTCTTGTGCAAATTGATATTAACGGAGATATAAGCAATTTTTGGATCGATTAAAATCGATTGAAATAGTATGGTGGTAATTATTCGTTTTACCCCTGCGGGTCGATTTTAATATGAGAATAGGTTTTTCTCGTGTATTTCGGTGTGTTTCATTGAAATCTGACCTTCATTTCTTGCGCAAATGAATTATTGAATGCCCGGTTAGGTCAACTGTACGCCTTTGATGATTGGTCAGGTTGTCGTGATATTTCTACATAAGAAAAACCGGATCTTGTGGGTTGTTGTATTATATGAAAAAAAAATGAAGTAAATGATGGGTTATAACCCACAAAATCCCAATATAATAACTGTTTCAGTTTCTTTTCGAGATAGCATGAAACTACGAACACATAAATAAACTGCGTCAGAATTTCAAAATATTTTTAATCACAATGCGCATGCGTCCACACGCAAAGAATAGAAAACTAACTTATTATACAAATGAAATATTTAATTTCTACGCCTTTATATATGGTATTTGAAACATTTAAGCACCGCTTTCAGATATTTGAAATATCTAGGTAGTAAACATTTCAAAAGAGCTATCATTCATTTCAGAAAGCCAAGTTCATTGTGAGATGTCGAGTAGATGTTTCATACATATAACCAAACGTCAGTACCATTTAGAGTGTAAAGATTTAGAAGACCCAAAACAAAGAATTGATCGTGATGTAAATGCATTAATCTCATACGAACTTCGACATGTTTTCAATAATGAAACTAGAAAAAATTAAGGAAAGGTGACTATGAAATACATTATTAAATCTACAAGATGATCCAGAAAGGTGTTTCCAATATAATGTTCAAAATAAATTATTTTTTAGGAACACTTTTTTTTTATCACCCTGTATAATAATATGCATAAAAGGCAGTTCAGTAGTAAAATAATAAAATGTGGCGTACGATGTTGGATGATATTAAATATTAAGTAATGTTAAAAACAACAGTAAAGGAGTATACAATAAAGTATTAACATATAAAAAGGTTAAAATACAATGGTAATGCTAAAAATTAATTATTCACAGTTAAAATAAATTGTGAGTAAAAAAAATTTTATAAAACGCTTTGTGTAATTAAAACTTTGTTTTTACGTCAGATTCGTTAAAAAAAAATGCCGCTAAAAATCTATAAGGAAAGCGTTTACCAGAGCTGGGCACTTGCGGCATATTGCGGTACTGCGGTACTGCTGCACTACCAAACCGGTACCAAACCGGTACGCGGAAATTTGAATGCGGTAGCGGTACTGCGGTACTTTCAGCGATCCTTTGCGGTACTGCGTTATGGGGGCCCGGGTGGTAGTGCGGTGGTACCGCAAGTACCGCAGTACCGCAAAATATGCCGCAAATGCCCAGCTCTGGCGTTTACCATCAAATTCTTAATTGTCAGGTGTTAAAAACCTACTGTATATCGGTAATGTTTTTATTCCTGTCTATTCGTCTAAATAAAGAGACAATCTATGAACTTTTTACGGCTTGTATCCGCATCTTCATCTATTTTATCTGTTGTTTATATATAAAAGATCAACAGTGTAAAAATTAAAAAGAAACTTTCTTAATTATAGTGAAGTTATTATCATACGGTGTAATGGAGTAAATTATATATACAGGGTGGGCCGAAAGTCTGGATCCATAGGAAAATATTTATTTTAATACATAAATTACAACAAATGGTAAATACTTAAAATGAATATCAACTTTAACTCGTTAATGCGTATCCGTGATACTGTACAGTGGTTCGTACTCCAGTATAAACAACAAATTATAACAAATGCTCAAATTGGCGGCCTCTGACATCGAGACACTTAGGGATGGAATTTATGAATTTTAATAATTCTTCGAATTGACGTTCTCGAGATGCGTGTTTCATTTGATAATCTTCTTGTTGACTTTACTGGACTATTCGTTAAAGTTTCACATACCATTGCAGAGGTATTTTCATCAGTTGCAGTTTTTGGACGACCAGAACGCCGTCGATCATGTACACTTCCTGTTTCTTTGAAACGTTTAAACAACTTGCCAACAGTCGCATGTGTTACTGGATGCTTATCAGGATGATTTCTATTGAATTCAGTAGCAACTTCTCTGTGTGTAGCGCCCTGTCTTGCGTACATGAGCACAAGTTCTACCAGGTCTTCTGTTGTTAGATTCGAAGCCATTTCTGGGCTGAAATAAAAAAAGTATTTGAGTATTTATACTGGAGTACGAACTACTGTACAGTATCACGGATACGCATTTACGAGTTAAAGTTGATATTCATTTTAAGTATTTACCATTTGTTGTAATTTATGTATTAAAATAAATATTTTCCTATGGGTCCAGACTTTCGGCCCACCCTGTATATATATATATATATATATATGAAAATTATTTCACGAAAGTGACACGTGAAAAATATTTATGATGAATAAAACCACGAAGGGAAAAGAAACACAAAGTGGTGCTCAAGCGCTTTCGTCAGTGTTCCTGAGGATGTCATTAGACGAAAGCGCTTGAGCACCACTTTGTGTTTCTTTTCCCTTCGTGGTTTTATTCATCATAATATATATATATATATATATATATATATATATATATATATGATACATACAGACCGTGCATGGAACAAGGAACTCTTCTAGGATAATTAAATCCACTATAGTCCAAATAACTAATGGTAAATGACAAACCCTATAGTTTTTCTTTTTCATGATGCTAGCCCGACGTGGGCAACGGGTCACTCGCAAAGAGGTCCCAAAAATATAGCTTCCCTCACCAGCTATCTGCAAAGCAGATAGGATCCAGCTTTGGGACAGGATCTAGGGTTTAAAGCAGCCTAGCCCAGCTACATTTAGAACCTCAATATAAGCAAAAGACTCGCTGCCTTCAAGTTTTGGTTTTTGGCTAAAAATATAATAGTTACCCCTTTTTCTTTGATGTATTCAATCTGACGTGAAGGCAGCGAGTCTTTTGCTTATATTGAGGTTCTAAGTGTAGCTGGGCTAGGCTGCTTTAAACCCTAGATCCTGTCCCAAAGCTGGATCCTATCTGCTTTGCAGATAGCTGGTGAGGGAAGCTATATTTTTGGGACCTCTTTACGAGTGACCCGTTGCCCACGTCGGACTAGCATCATGAAAAAGAAAAACTATAGGATTTGTCATTTACCATTGCTTATTCGGACTATAGTGGGTTTAATTATCCTAGAAGAATTCCTTGTTCCATGCACGGTCTGTGTGTATCATAAAAAACCTCAGGGAACCATTCTGAGTTCATTTCCATATATATGGGATGAATGATGTAAACCGACAAGGAAAAAGAAAAATGATTCCAAGTTCTTTCGTGTATTCAGAAGTACACCTCGTCAGGGCATAAAATTTCATTCCCTGACGAGTTGTACTTCTAAATACACAAAAGGCCTTGGAATCATTTTTCTTTTTCTTTGTGGGTTTACATCATATACAGGGTGTCCCAAAAAAATGTATACACACTTTAACAGCTGATAGCTCAATTGATGTTTCTTTCTTTCCAAGTTAAACCCATTAGAATTAATAATGGCAGTCAGACTAAGCTTTGAACAAAGGAAATTCATTCTAAAATGCTACTGGAAGTGTGAAAACGCAGTTGAAGTGCAAAGACAGTTTAGGAGGGAGTTTCAAACAGATCCACCAACGCGACTTACCATCACTCGAATTAGAATAAGTTTGAAGCCGATGGAACTGTTCAGAATGTCCACAAGAAGCGTTCCGGAAGACCACAGACATCGACAAGCCCCACAAAGCAAGAAAGAGTACTGGAAACGTATCACCAAAGTCCAAGAAAATCTGTGCGGCAAGCGAGTCGTGAGGTAGGAATTTCAGAATCGTCTGTCCAACGCATTTGAAGCGCTGTCAATGGAAAAGTTACATTCCAAGATTAGTCCATGCTATTAATGAAGATGATCCGGACCGAAGAGTGGAGTATTGCGAGTGGTACTTGGCATGATGTGGATGTGGATTGGACGAAGGGGTTTCGTAGAATACCCTCCGCGTTCACCAGACCTCACACCACTAGACTTTTTTTATGGGGATACTTAAAAGACAAAGTCTACGCTATAAAACCTGCAACAGTCGCTGAATTGAGAGCAGCCATTGAACGAGAATGCACACAAATACCAAACGAAATGTTTCGTGATGTTTGCGATTCCATTGCTTCGCGTTATCAGCAGTGCCTGGACCAGAACGGACGTCAGTTTGAAAACAGGCGTTGACAAAACAATTAAATAATGTCTGTAGATTCTATTACATTTTGAAAATGAAATGTATTTTAATAAACACTGCCTTTATAATTATTTAAAGTGTGTATACATTTTTTTGGGACGCCCTGTATATATATATATATGTGTGTGTGTGTGTGTGTGTGTGTGTGTGTGTGTGGTGTGTGTGTACCAAACGTTAGCTTCCATAATCTATTCCCCGTTCACACCCTATCAATCATATATGATAAAAGGAAGGCGAACGAAGCATAAAAAATGATTTTTTCCGCTGGCTTGACGTGTCACTGCAAATGGACCTACAAAATAATGATCGGTATTCAGAGGTGAAATCTCGTTTAATTTTCTTTTGTACTTTTGCACCCAATATGGGAGGTCTTTTTATTTATTGTTTTAATTTTATTTTTTTTTAAATTCTATCATCACTATCATTTGTAAACTAGACATTGCCTCAAATATGTATCGAATCGTCTATATAATACTGAACTAAAAGTTATCCAAAATAAAAAAATATTAACTCCACGAACTCAACATCACTTTAATACAAGACATTCCAACACGTAGGCCATACATCAGAGAACCAAATTACACTCTAGATTGTGCGACTAGAACGAACCTTATGTTCCATAGGACCAGATCTCTGGAACACCCTCGATCTGGAGATAAAATAATCTAGAACGTTAAAAGCCTTCCGGAGGAGGAAACTGAAAGACAAATTCATCATACAAACTATAACACTCTATCCCATTTCCTATTCCCATAATAATAATAAGTTAATCTATATTCCTATATAACAAAACAAAAATAGAGAAAATATAAAATAAAAGATAAAAGTAAATATGTATAAGTTGAAGATAGGTAAGTCTGTTAGGATTTTTAATTAATGAGATATTTAATACTTAGTGACTTTATATCCCAACAAAATAACTTAGCTGGATATCTAACTTTAGAGCTAAAACTTACTACGGATAATCTGTATGTACTTTATCTCTCTTTGTTTCTGTATCTTTAAAGTCAATGTAAATAACCTCATTTCTCTGCATTATCTAATAAAATTTGTCAAATAACCCTATTCAGCCACTCTGCCAACAAAGCATAAAATTTGCTTGTGAATGGCAGTTCTATACGGTACTATTTATGTATAAGAAGGCATCAGCTGTCCCACTTATATGTAAGTATAGGTGCATGTATGCATATATGTATGTAGCTGCGTTATATATATATATATATATATATATGTAAACACAGACCGTGCATGGAACAAGGAACTCTTCTGGGAAAATTAAATCCACTATAGTCCGAATAAGTAATGGTAAATGACAAATACCATAGTTTTTTCTTTTCATGATTTTAGCCCGACGTGGGCAACGGGTCTCTCGCAAAGAGATCCCATAAATATAGCTTCCCTCACCAGCTATCTGCAAAGCAGACAGGATCCAGCTTTGGGACATGGATCTAGGGTTTAAAGCAAGCCTAGATCCCTACATTCAGAACCTCTATATAAGTAAAAGACTCGTTGCATTCACGTCGGGTTGAATAAATCAAAGAAAAAGGGGGTAACTATTGTATTTTTAACCAAAAAAAAACAAAACTTAAACCTCAACCGGGACATTGAGCGTCCACTTTTCAAGGCACATAACACGTCCGTTTAATATACACAAATTCAGAATGGTTCCCTGAGACAATTATATGTTAAACACAGACCGTGCATGGAACAAGGAACTCTTCTGAGAAAATTAAATCCACTATAGTCCGAATAAGTAATGGTAAATGACAAATACCATAGTTTTTTCTTTTTCATGATTTTAGCCCGACGTGGGCAACGGGTCTCTCGCAAGAGATCCCATAAATATAGCTTCCCTCACCAGCTATCTGCAAAGCAGACAGGATCCAGCAGATAGCTGGTGAGGGAAGCTATATTTATGGGATCTCTTTGCGAGAGACCCGTTGCCCACGTCGGGCTAAAATCATGAAAGAAAAAACTATGGTATTTGTCATTTACCATTACTTATTCGGACTATAGTGGATTTAATTTTCCCAGAAGAGTTCCTGTTCCATGCACGGTCTGTGTTTAACATATAATTGTCTCAGGGAACCATTCTGAATTTGTGTATATTAAACGGACGTGTTATGTGCCTTGAAAAGTGGACGCTCAATGTCCCGGTTGAGGTTTAAGTTTTGTTTTTTTTTGGCTAAAAATACAATAGTTACCCCCTTTTTCTTTGATTTATTCAACCCGACGTGAATGCAACGAGTCTTTACTTATATAGAGGTTCTGAATGTAGGGATCTAGGCTTGCTTTAAACCTAGATCCATGTCCCAAAGCTGGATCCTGTCTGCTTGCAGATAGCTGGTGAGGGAAGCTATATTATTGGATCTCTTTGCGAGAGACCCGTTGCCCACGTCGGGCTAAAATCATGAAAAAGAAAAAACTATGGTATTGTCATTTACCATTACTTATTCGGACTATAGTGGATTTAATTTTCCCAGAAGAGTTCCTTGTTCCATGCACGGTCTGTGTTTAACATATAATTGTCTCAGGGAACCATTCTGAATTTGTGTATATATATATATATATATATATTTTTTTTTTTTTTTCATTTGTTCGTTCTCCCTCCTCATCTTGTGCGGAACGTTCTTCTACACAAGCGTCGTTCTTTACATTAATTATACTGTGTGTTGTTGCAGTTAAAAAATATATATATATATATATATATGTATGTTATGTACGTGGTATGTATAAATATTTCTTGTTGCACCTCATGTATGTCCTCAACATCAAAAATAGAATAATAAATTGCACTGTCGCACTGTCATATGTATATGTATGTGTATGTATTACGTTCTTGTTACACCTAATGTGTATCATGTACATGTACAGTATACTTACAGTAGATCAATAAAGCTGAAACTTTTCGGGGGGTTTCCCTTTGAATATAAAGCATATAGATTTAAATGTGTACAGGGTGGCCATAAAGTCTGGAAACATAGAACATTTTTCTCAGAACTGTGGTTATCGGTAACGGAGAAAAAAAACATTATCTTAATCTATCCTATGTTTCCAGACTTTATGGTCACCCTGTATTATGAACTCTCACTATATATATATATATATATATATATATATATACGCACTGAATGAAAAACTTCTTTAACTTTTAAATATTTTTCTTTTAAATTTAATTTGTGTATCAGTGTCGCGCGAATGCAAAAATGGAACTGGACATAAATTTGAACAATTGTTTTTCTCGTCTCGTATGGAACTAATGGAGGGTGAAAGAATTGTGAACGGGATTTCTACGAAAAGAATTTACAAAAGAATTCGTGAATGTTTTTCATTTAATTGATAAAGAATGATGGGTTGTAGCACCGAAAATAGATTGTAGAAATTGGGTATTTGATGCCTTTGATTCTTCGCGAGATATTTTGGTATAAGCGAATGGGAAGAAATTTAAAGGAAAAGATACTTCTTGACTGTTTGTGGGGGTTGTGTATTTTGAAGTTGTGTACTTTAAGGTTGTATAACCGTTGCGTATTTTGTTTCTGTTAAAACGTTCGTGGATGGGTTGGTTGGTTGGAGATTGGAATCGGACTGCGAATGCCAAGGAGTTCACGCCTCACCCCACCCCCACCCCCGTGGGGGGGAATAGGATTTTAAGATGTTACGTGTTTTAAGACCTTTCTAAAGTTTCGAGGATTAAAACTTGTTTTAAAAAGTTTAGCGAGTTTGCGAGATAAAAGTTACCATTAACATCATTAGATAATATATATATATATATATATATATATATATATAGAGAGAGAGAGAGAGAGAGAGAGAGAGAGAGAGAGAGAGAACTTCAATTGTTTGCGAGCCCCGGGACCGAGACTATTGCGAATGTGTGAGTTTTGCGAATACTAAAGTCACGTACCTATTCTCATATAATAAATCCCAAACATATGAAATACAATTCAGTTTACTTCAAAATAAAGATAATAATGAAGGGATGAAAGTACTCCACACTATCAGTCATATCAGTCACAACAACACAAGCAATGGTTGACTGACGTGAACTGACGCCACCTAGTGTTGACTGCGAGAACTACATTCTTAAACGTTCGGTCTTCCATCGCGAGTGATTACTAATAACTCAAGTTTGCAAATAAAAGAATTGCCAATAAATGAAGTTCTGTGTGTATATGTATATATTATGAGGACTCGACGCACGAAACTCCTGCCAAGTTGCCATTTTATATGTGTATATATAGTTTAATTATGCCTGCAGGCAGTATAGGCAGATAAAACCTTCGTAAATTATTTGTTATTGAAAGGGAATTTGGCCGATATGCAAACATTAATATCGGATTTGGAATATTTGCTATCGGAACCTATAATTCACCCGAAAGACGAAAATCGATACAAGACATAATCGTCCGTTAGATTTAAGGTTTTATTTATTTCAACTTCGGTGAAAAATCGTAAAATCAGAGGAAAGAGATTGCTTTGCTGTTAATCGCACCATTTTGATCCTATAATGATATAATGTTATAATGTTTCAGACCAACAAAGACCCTAGGATCCACTCATGACTGGTCTACCTAACTGTGTTCGTAATTGTGTATTGTGTATGTCCTCCGTGGTGGCGGAGGGGACCTACAATTTTACGTGGGTTCCGAACCACAAAGAACATAAGAAAATAAGAAATTTTTATAGCGGGCACACTAGGGGCCACGTCGGCCCATCGAGGTGGCTCCACTATGTAAAAACTGCCTGTAAATTGGCAACAACCAATTTTTACAAAACTAAATAATTATCAATTTAAAAATAATTAATTATCAATTTAAAACTAAAGATAGAATCTCTGGATCCAGAGGATCAAGTCATAATAGACTACTACAAATATGTTACACTCTATATCTATTTATAACCGACATGTAATATATCAGATCCAAAGAATTCAGTCAATTTCATTACGGTATCCATCAATACCAGTACCTTGCCAACCAAAAATAACTCACGGTCCATATCAATTGCGGACCAAGTCACAATTTACAACCATATACATTACAATATTAGGGTGTGTCAATTTGGGAGGTGAAAATTAATTTTTGCCAATTCCTTCACTGAGGGGTTTTAAAAATATGTTTTTGGATGTGAAGAATTCAAATCTGCTATTATTTTTGTGATTGCTCAACACTTAGCTTGGTAAATCTACGTTTGATTAAAAAGCACATAAATTGTTCTCGGAAAACAACATTTATTAATTTTAGCTTCTCAAAATGTCAGGTAATGCTATAAAATTTTAGTTTCTCTGCATAAAACATATCCTAGTAATCATAAAACATATCCTTGTAATCATAAAACAACATTAGAAAGTAATGACATCAGTAAAAAAAAATATTTAAACAACAAGTTTCATCAAGTCTTGCTTTGATTCGTTCTTGGACATCAGCCGCCGACTTGCTTCTTGGCCTCTGATATAGCCCTCACGTTTCTCATGTGTATACACCCTGCCTGCTGCCTCTGTGACTTGTTTCACACACCTCTCTATTGACTGAGCATGACAGGGCCACTGTGGAACTTGCATAGCTTGTCAAAGAACTTCTTTACTTCCGCTGTAGTCAGTTTACATGTCAAAGGAGGTTCAAATACCCCGTCAGCCCAGTCTGTCAGCTCCAACACGGAAGAAGCACTGGGTTGATGGAAGGTGTCTTCCTGGGACGTACAGAAAGATCTCCAAGTGTGTCATCATCTTCACCCCTCATGTCAACAATCTTTTGGACACCAGCTCTCCTCTCCTCACTGTCATCTGAGCACAAGAGTGTCTGGATTATCATTTTGCTGAATGCATACCATGCTGAGCGCTTGATGGTTGGCAAAACAGCATCCACTACAGCCTTCTTTTGCAGCCTAACTAACCGCAGCTGAAACAAGATGTGGCGTGGGCCTTCCACCCACGAGTGTTTTACTTTGATGTAGAACTAACAGGGGTAGTACACACCAACAATGTATTCCACTATAGTCTTAAGTTGTTGAGGGTTTTGCCTTTAAGGCCATGTTTTGAAACCCATATGCGACAAAGCCTGTTTGCTGTTGTCAACCACCTTGAATGGCTCACTGGACCAATTTCAAGAAGGGCCAGATCTGTGGGAAGTTCTCCTGTCCTTATGGCCTGTGTGATCCTATACCCGTACGCTTGATCAGTAGAGAGATCCTTTACGACATTGTCACTCAGTGAAGTAAGAGGCTCTCCAATTGAGAGTTTGGTGAATGAAGGATCAATTTCAAGTTCGGTTGCAGTGTCTAGCATCTTGCCAATGTTACCTGTCCACTTGTTGTTAGACAAGGTCTTCCCATCCAGTGCTGTGATCAATTGTCGCAGGGTAACTCGTTAGTCTGGAGGGCACAAACCAACCAGATCAGCTTACGGCAAAGCTTGACCTCTACCCAATGCATGGAACCACCCTCCCAGCCAGTGTTAACATTTGTAGAATCACCTCCAATGGCCTGCAGGCTTTTATCAATGCCCTTCTTCTTCATGAAATCTACAAGATTATCAGCAATAATTTCAGCAGGTTTTTTTCTCGTTGAGCCTTTCTCAGGAGTGAAGTGGTAGAGATATCTTCACCTGGCTCACTGCACACAGAATAATGCTCTTCTTTGATGATGCTGGGGAACTGACGATCTGAATTGTCTGCTTTCAGCATAACTTTAGTTGTATCTTGACGGCCGTCAAAGAAGATGCAGTCAATTTCACCCTTCTTACAAAGATCATCAAATTCCTGATCCAGGGATCTCATAACTTTTTCTTGGGCCCTCTTGACTTTATTGTGATCAACTACAAGTCTCTTGTCTTCTTCAGTGATCAAGCCAGCATCCATAAAGGCAGCAGTGGTGATGGCAGCTGTGGCACGCAGGCCAACATCATATCTGATGCTATGCATAGCAACATTAGGTATTTCTAATGTGCTGTACTCTGGCTTTTTATTGGAAGTTGAAGACGTGCTTGGTATTTCTAATGTCACTTCATAACTTCCATCCTTTCCATCTTGAGCATCAGCTATTTGTTCTTCATTTTCATCATCAGAGAAAATTATTTCATTTGATGGCATTGAAACATCCTGCTTACTTGTCTGCTTATATTCAGCAAGCCTTCTTCTTTCGTCTTCTTGCCGCTTCTGCTTTTTGACTTGTCTGTTGTGCTCAGGTTGATCTGGCAAGCCAATCTGATGTGGTCCAATAGAACCAGACTTGTCTCTCTGACCTTTAATGAAAGCAAGTTCCTTCACAGGGATCTTCATCTCCCTAGGGCATGTACAGTTAATGTGAGTTTCGTTTTTGCAACCAGCATCTGCAAGGCAGCCAAATTCAGAGCAGAGAACAATTTTACACTTGCAACTGAGGATGTCAAAAAGCTTGTCAAGTTTTGCAATGAAAGCCTCTTTGACATGTAGCTTTCCTCTCCCAGCTCTCTTGGATCTTGTTTAAGATTGTGACTCGTGAATTTACAACGGGGGCTACAAAAGAACTGTTTGCTCGTTCCCACTTTTCAAGCACTTTAGGGTAAATGTCCTTTGCAAGACTGGCTGCTGGGTAGTTTCTCACATCCTCACCACTTTGTTCTCTTAGCAGTAGCCCATATTTCAGAACGTCTCGCAGAGTTGGGAGTTCAGAGGGCAACAACTCTCTACCAGTTCCAATTAGGTTGCTCATATGTGTGAATGTCCCCAGTCTTGTCCTCCTTTTAGAAGCCATTGTAGGTCAATTCCCACTGGTTAGGATGGTAGCACTGACGGACAAGTAATCTTCAGCACACTGATGAATATGTTTCAACCTGTGAAATAAGCAAAAACAGCAGTGCATTATATATACAGCATATAACTTATAATTATTAATATAATAATTATTATATAATTCCACAAAAAAGTCAAAAAAGTCACTATTTTTATGTAGCTTCTTACCAAGCAAAACTAAATTATATTAAATTAGCAAAAATATCTTTAGAATTCCTAAGTCATGCTGCAACTTTTTAGCACCCTTCATATTTGGAATTTGAAAGTTGAAAAATTCGACACACCCTATTACAATATATATACTTAGGATGAAAAGTGTAGATGTGGCTGTAAAGACTGTACAGTAATGTAGAAATGTGTGTGTGCACCCATTTTGGGTCTCCCATTTAAAGGTGTTTGTGGAGCAAGTGAAGATCATGAGATCCCACAACACTTGTAAAACTATGTTTTCCTAAATCTTTTCTACATCTTGGCTTAAATAATTTCATACTATGACCTCTAGTCTGGTTATTGTAATCTTTAATGAAAAGAGAATCAAAATCTATCTTATCCAACCCTTAATTTTACTACCTTAAACTATACCCAATCTATCAATATATGCGTCTAATCGATTTTTAAACATGTTTATAGACGTGCTACTAATTACTTCTACCGGCAAACTATTCCACCTATTTACTATTCTATGCGTAAAAAAGTTTTTGGCAACTGCTGTCTCGAACCTTCTACTTGTCAACTTACACCCGTTATTTCTAGTACTATTATATTGAGATATTTCGAAAAAGCTATCTCTATCTATGTTATCGAACCCATTCATAATTTTGAAAACCTGAATTAGATCACCCCTTAGCCTCCTAGTCTCGAGTGTAGTCAATTTTAACTCTTTAAGCCTATCCTCGTACGACTTTGACCTAAGTGACGGAATCATCTTAGTTGCTCGTCTTTGAACTCTTTCGATTTTGTCTATATCTTTGCGCATATGTCATCACATTGCCATCATTCTGTAACGAAAGCCTCGGTTATATGTGGGAGTTAACGAAATAATAACGCTAATATTTGTCGTTGTATAACCTAATTTTTCGTAATGGCAAAAGTCACGTGACGGAGGGGACCCACTGACTGTGGTGAAATCTGAACTCTCTCTTGGTCGTTAACTCGTTACATCATGTGAACGCTGAGGATGATCACCCGTAGAGTTATACGGAACAGGCTGAACAGCGTTTAACTTCGCTGATCTAACGGGAAGAGGTGTTGCAACATGGTCACGACGTAACCCTAATAGTCAAGGCGAAATAGGCACATTTATTGAAATATAGAGCAACGAACACACACACACACACACACAATCAAATACATGTGCAATTTTAGATTTTAGATTTGTAATGCAGTTTTATAGTATATGAAAAATAAATGAGTTTGTCCTGAAACCGTTTTCCTTTAAAAACAATATATAAAAAAGATATAAGAAACTTAATATTAGCGCCTTCATATTAATATTTCCTTTAAAAATATATACTCTTATATAAAAAATAAAAGATATAAGAAACTTAATATTAACCAATAAAGCAATTATATAAAGTTTTAAGATCTTGTTTCTTACAGTTAATGCTAAAAATTTATTTCACACGAAAGAACCAAAACTTCAAAACTACTTTTAGATTTTTATATTCTCTCTGCATCCATTTCTTTCGTTTGTATCCACCTTGCCTGAAATCCAAAATGGAGGACAAAGATTATTCTTTTCTATCGCCTTTTAATACTATATGAAAAGATTTAGTTCTCGTATAATTTATGTAGCGTATATACTGTATTTATAATATATATCGGTTGAGCGAAGAGATAGTATGAGTATTGTAGTAATGGAAATAGTAACCGTAAATAGTATTTAAGAAAAACTACCTATTGCGCAGTCGAGCGTAAAAATATATTTCAGATTAATTTGTGGGCAAAACCAGGGCCGGATTAACCAATAGGCTGCTGAAGTAGGCTATAGCCTACCAGGCCACGAATGTACCAGGCCACTTTTTCGGAACACATCCTGCACATGCCAGCAAAATAACGAAAAGGTGTTTTGAAACACGTTTTCGGACGCTTTTCATTCACAATGGGCAATCCCTTCCCCTTTTATGTTTTATATAATCTTTTGAACCAAAGTACAGTATATCCAAAGGTTTTGTCTCACATGTACAGACTACAGTAGTAAATTTGTTCGTTTCATCGTCTTTTCTTGAACAATACTATGTTGTGAACAAGTGTTGTAGCTGCCAATACTGAGTGTACATACCATAGGTTATTTTGTAGAATTACCAAACCTGAGTGTCTAGTAGGGGTTAAAACAGGTATTGAAATACCGGTATTAATACCGGTATTGAAGAAGTACAAATAATACCGATACCGATATTATAGGTTTTCGGTATTGATAAAAATTGCTATTGTAAAATTTAGGCAATTTAGTCCTCCGATAAGACTGAAGTGGAAGCAGATTCATTACTGAGTGAATACATGCAAGAAATGGACAAACTAGGAAAAGTGCCATCTAAAAAAAATTCCATTGATTTTGATGTTACTAATGAATTTAAAAGCTTGGAAGTTACTTTACAGAGAAGTGAGAATTTAGAGAAGCTGTACAAGGCACTGCTTTCAATTAAACCTACAAGTGCAGAATCAGAAAGAGCCTTTTCTGCTGCAGGCCTATTTCTGACGAAACTGAGATCAAGTCTATCTGAACAATCCCTAGATGCTCTTTGTTTCCTCAAAGCATACTTTCAAAATCAAACTAAGAAATAAATATTTAGATACTAATAATTTCTATCTACCCCAGTAGTTGTATAATAATATGCTAAAAAAAAATTCAAATAATATTTTATTACAATTTAGTAATTTACTGTATAAACTTTTTCGAATAGAATGCCATCTATTTGGAATTGGGTCATTAATTTATAGTAAATATGGTGAGTACTGCAAGTCCCTCAGACTTGTGGGAGGGTTGGTAGGGTGGCACCATAATAAATCAAAATAAATTATTTTTTTCATAATACCGGTATCAATACCGGGATTAGCATAATTGCCTCCAAATACCGGTATTGAACATTTTCGGTATTATGCAAGCACTAGTGTCTAGGCAAATGTTAGCGCAGAGGTTCTGAAACTGGGGGTAATTACCCCCAAGGGGGTATTAATATGGTAAAAATTTCAACATTAAAGGTAATTTCAGTTATTTTCATTAATTAATTTTCCCACTTTCTTTACAACTTCGGCATTGCAAGTTCGTGTGGGGTAATGAGATTAGTTGAGATCAGGAAAAGGGGTAACGGGGTCAAAAAGTTTAAGAACCACTGTGTTAGCGTGAGCCTAGACATGACAGGCCACTTTTACGATTAGCCTACCAGGCCTACTAGGGCTTAATCCAGCCCTGGGTAAAACATTTAGACAATTTTTAAAGGTTTCTTTTTCAATACAAGGTTATTAAAGTATCAGGTCTTTCGAGAGTTTTTAACGCTGATTACAAAAATGGTTTTATTATTTTCCTATCACGTATAGTTTTTGAGAAATTTCAATTTTTTTTTTGTTTTGGTAAAAATATTCAATTTTTGTAGTAAAAGCTGTTAATTTATTTTATTATCTTGCAACTCTGACCACCTGTGATGTTTGTCTTATTACGTCGTGTGTATTGCTACTCTTATAGTATGTGTGATGTTAATATTTTTTAATATTTTGTTTAATATTTAATTAATTATATCCAATATACAATATTATGCATATTATACATATTATATACAATATACAATAATTGTATAATATTTTTTAAGATTTCATGGAAAGTATGCGTGATACGCCAAAATGAATAACATATTCGGAATCAGCAGCGTCGACTTCCTATAGCCCAGCTTTGTTTGTTGCTGAGACAGAATAAAAATAAAAATTTGTTGTTCAGTGTTATTACAAAATATAATTAATATTAACACACTCTCTGCCATGTCTACGTGTATGGGGAAACGGCCCTATTTTCCTCTAGGACACTCCTAAATATAAACATGCAATGTCTCCCCCCATTTGGGGAGACAAATGCAAGATTAACTTATGAAAAAAGAGTTGGGGGCCAAAGTTCTAACACCTTTAAATAATTTTTAAATGACAGAAAAACTTTACCAAAATCTAAGTCTGTATGATACTGAGAATTTTAACCTTTGATCAATCCGTGAGCTAAATTATCAAAGTATTCTAACTGCGGCTAAAAATAAACCACTGTAAATTATGCTTGTTTTCAAGGAAAAGATCTACAGGGTCGCCCTGGTAGTGGCTGGCACGATAGAAGGTGTTAATGTTGTCGGTGACCCGCCTCCTCTCTCAAAAAAAAAAAAATGCACCAGGCACCAGCATAATCGCACAACAAATCTCTAGACTCACAGGCATTTCACGACGATCCATGCAACGGATCCCAAAACTTGATCTTAAAAGATAACTGACAAAAATGAAGAAAACAAGAATGGGCAAATGTACACGCCTGTTGAGACATTTTCGCACCAAGCGGTCCGTTAACAAAATTTTATTTTCCAATGAGAACCCCAAAACGTTCAAAATGACTATGACTTCGCGAGTATGGATAAGAAAGAAGAAATAGTGTCTGCAAGACTTTTGAGGGATAGACACATTTCAGTGACTGTGATAGTTGCTGTTGTCGGTTCCTATGTCAGCAAAATTAACCTTATATTCGTTGGAAGAAGCGTGAAAATTAATTAAAAGTGCTACTGTGAAGATGTTTTGTCCTGCATGTTGCCTTGCACTGAACATCAGATGCCACTTATTCCTATGCGAAATGGGGTAGCGGCATACTGTTCTCAAGCCACAAGTTTGAGAAAACACGTGTGCCGTGGTACCAGAATCAACAGTGTACAAGAATTGAAGGAGAGGAGAGCAACATGATGGGTGCAGCTAATCAACGCTTCATTTAAGCTTCAGTTTCCCAGTAGCTCAAATGGTTACAAATTGTTGTTGAAGTTGATGGTGAACTTACTAAACCCTACCACAACCAATAACCTTCAACAGACGAATCTAACTGCAAGCAGAAGAGCAACTTTCCTTATATGATAAGTCAGAGGCAGCAGCAAACTTTTTGCAAATCTTTTATATTTCGCCTTTGTTTACGAATATTTTTAAAAGATGCCACACCGATTTCATGTTTATACACACACACACCACACCACACACACACACACACACATATATATATATATATATATATATATATATAATGATACACTTTCTTGGCAGGATATAAATCCTCTAAAACAGTACAGTATTCTTGAAGGTAATAAACGATAAGATGAATCAAACAACAATAAATTTAAAAAACTGGAAATTATGACTGAAAGAGAAATAAAAATAAGGCACGTACTGAAACAAGTAATGATAAAAATTACCCACAGCCAAAAATATCAGTGATGTAGGACTCAAGACCGGTATCGGTCTGTCTGCCACGGTGGTCTCGACTACATCACTGTTCAGCATTGATGTAGGACTCAAGACCTTTTCTCTGCTCTCGGTTTCGATCTCGGACATGGTGGTCTCGACTACACCACTGGTTAAGACCGAGAGGGACAGAAACATTTGGAGTAGGTTGCGTGGAATTTTGGTTTTGCGAACTTTCGCTACAGGATTGGCGAGTTGGCGCATGAAAAGAAAGTAATTACAATTTTTTTTAAACTTTAGAAAACTTGCATTTCGACCTTATAAGATAAATATTAACTATCTATCATTATTATTAATATTATTATTATTATTATTAAAGTATAAAAGTTGTAAATAAGAGAAAACCAATGAGACAAATACAGTAATATTGTAGATTTAATTTTCTTTTGAACAAATAAAAATATTTGAATAGGAATTATGTTAAAATCAAAGTAATTATTGTTCCACACTCTTCTTCTCTTCTTCTTCTTCTTCTTCATTTCCATTTAACCACACATTTAACCACCAAATTTAATAATTTATTAATATAAAATGCTCAAAAAGGTCAATGTCAAAATGAGGAATCATCGCACGGAACATTTGAAAGGTTGAAAGGTGTATATATACTGTATATATATATATATATATATATATATAATATATATATATATATATATATATATATAACAACATATACAGAGCAGATAGAGTGGCTAGACGAGGAGGAGGGTGTTGTATCTACGTTACCCTCACTTACACGTGTGAAGGGAGGGTAAAGAAATCAAACAGCACAGTTGAAGTTATTATATTAGAAGTAAAAGAACTGAACCTAACCATTATGAACATCTACAGACCACCAAACACCACAAAAAGTTAATTCCAATTTGCTACAAATGAAATAGAAGACATATTAAAATTACTTGAAACTGCAGCAACAAATATTCTAATTTTTGGATATTTTAATTTTCCATTCATATCATGGAAGAAAAATGACGAAGTTATATGTTGAGACGTTTCATGGCAACATTACTAAAGATGACAGAACCCAAGCAACAATGCTATTAGATATTATGGAACATTACGCCCTTACCCAGGAAATCGGTGAAGCCACAAGAAAGGAGAACGTTTTGGATTTAATCTGGACAAATAACAACGAGATAATAATAAATAAAAAAGTAACGCCCACAAAGTTCTCCGACCATAACCTCATCGATATACAATTGAAGTTCGCACCCAGAGGTCCGAAAACGTAAATAAAGATTTAAAGGAGGTAAATTGGGAATTGCTACTACACGAGAAGACTCCACAAGAAATACTATGTAAATAAAGACGGAAACCAAACCTATAATACTGAAATATATTCCAGAGAGACAGGAAAGAAGACGTAGCAAGCCCGAGAGGAAAGTCAGGACTCTATTCAGGCAACGAAGACAAACCGTAAAACATCACAGATGCAGAACGGATGCAAAGAGATTCAAACTAGAGAGGAAACTTGGCGAAATAGAAATGGACCTAAAGCAAATATTCATACATACGACAAACGAGGAGGAAAACAAGGTAGCAGAAAACAAAAAATAACCCAAAATACTTCTACACTTTTGCGAAAAGGAAAATGCAGTGTAAGGAGAGTATTGGACCGTTGATAGACGGGGAGGCCGAATACACAAATGACCCGAAAGAAATAAGTGAACTGCTTAGGGAACAATTTAAATCTGTGTTGAGCAACCCTAAGTCCGAGATGGAAGTGGAAAACCCAGACGAGTTTTTTCGACATTGATACAGATCAACCAAGAACAAATCCCGGCACAAACCTATTAATGGACTTCGAGTTCATGGAAGATGTAATTACGGCCTTATCACAGATGCGAGACAATTCAGCGCCAGGGCCAGACACATGGAGTGCCACATTTCTGAAGAAATGCAAAGAGAGTATTGCAAAACCGCCACACTTACTATGGAGGAAATTACTCGACACAGGACAAACTCAACTCCCTTTAAAGAACGCGAACATTGCCCCCCTATTTAAAGGTGGTAACAGAGCAATGCCCAAAAATTATCGGCCAGTGGCTCTCACCTCACACCTTATAAAGTGCTTTGAACGCATAATTAGAGGCAAAACTACCTACTACCTACAAGAAAAAGACTTATACAACCCAAATCAACATGGCTTCAGGGCGGGTAGATCATACCTGTCACAGCTACTAGACCACCAGGAGAAAATATTAGGAACATTGTGTCGAGGACAAAACATTGATGTAATATATACTGACTTTGCTAAAGCCTTCGATAAATGTGACCATGGAAACATAGCACACAAACTTAAGGATACAGGAATTACTGGAAAGCTAGGAAGGTGGATATTTAATTTCTTGACGCAAAGAACGCAAAGAATGGTGGCAAACGGAGTAGTTAAATCGGAAGTCTCAGAAGTCGTGAGCTCTGTCCCACAAGGGACAGTATTAGCTCCCTTGCTGTTCATAATAATGATTGCAGATATTGATGCAGATATTAAGGACAGTATTGTATCATGCTTCGCAGATGACACAAAGATATGTAAGGAAATATTGAACGAAGATGACATAAGAAAACTACAAAACGACATTGAAACATTATTCCAGTGGGCAAAAGACAACAATATGAAGTTCAACGAAGAAAAATTCCAACTTCTAAAATATGGTAATAACAAAGAGCTACAGAAAAAAGGGTACAAAACTCCGCAAGCCAAACACATAACACCAAATCCACAAATCAGGGATCTTGGAGTAATAATGTCGTCGGATGCAGAATTCAGAGAGCACTATAAAATCAAAATCACAACGGCTAGAAAAATAATGGGAATCATCTGGAGGAGCTTCCGCAGCAGAAAAGCAAACATCATGCTCAAATTATGGAGGAGTCTAGTCCTACCAATAAGTGAGTATTGCTCAGTACTCACAAGCCCACACAGAAAAAAAAGACATTGCGAGCATTGAAGCTATACAAAGGACTTTTACGTCTAAGATAGAGGAAACGGAAGGTGAAGACTACTGGTCTCGACTACAATCCCTGGAACTCTACTCTCTTGAAAGAAGGCGCGAGCAGTACACAATAATATAAGGGGTTCCAAAAAACCTTAGCCCCCACCATTTGCAGCTTACATGTTTACTTATATCGAAATAGTTTTTAGTGATTATAAAAATATATAAAATTCTTTATTTATTGCAGGTATTAAAATTACTCTAGCTGATAAAGTGATAATATAATGGCTTCTCAATTAATTGGTGATTCGGAGAGGCAACGTGTGATAGATCGCATACGAGCAATAACATTTCGGGAAGCTCGTGATGCTGGAGCCACCTTTATAACACGTTCATGGGTTGCCAAAAAGTTGCGAAGAGGTGAGGACTTCGTCAAAAGAAATTGGAATAAAACTTTGGATGAATGTGAAATGGATACAACCAAATCTGGGCGCCCAAATTTGCTACTCTCTCAGGAAACAAAGGACATCATTGAAAGCGGTACGTGTAAGCGGAAAAACAGCTGTGCTAAACTTTCTAGAGAGATCGAAGTGTTGAGAAGAAAGATCGTTAGTGGTGAGATCATTCGACTGTACCGTCATAGGCAAGGTTTAAAGCCTTGGCATGAACTTCCAAAGCCAAGAAAAACTCAACTTAACATCGATGACAGAATGTGGTTTGCCCATTATCTTGAAGATTGGGATGTGGATGATTTCATGCATTTAGCTGTCTCCGATGAATTTTTTGTTTACGTAACACGTCAGCCTAACTACCAAAATGATCGGGTGTGGGCCACAACACCAGATGAAATCGATGACAATGAACATTATTGCGAATTATTAAAAAGTCCAAACTGTGTTGGTGTGTTTGTTTTGTTCACTGCAAAGAAGCTCATGTCGGTGCTGAAGCCAAATGGTCAGAGTTGGGATGGACAGTATTTTCGTGATATTATTCTATCCCAGCATGTCATTCCTTTTCTAAGAAACCCAAACAATGTTATGGATGTCGATCAGGTCACACTTCTGCACGGTAAGGCCCCTTGCTTTAAGGCATTAGCCACTCAACAGTTATTGCGGAACCATGAGATCGATTTCTTTGGAAATGAAGAATGGCCAGGAAATTCTCCTGACCTGAACGTCTGTGAACACATTGGATCAGTTATAAAGGACAAGGTTGAATGTCTCTTGTTTCAAGAACCTGCAGCAAATCGATTTTCGAAGGATACAATGACGCAACACATTGAAACTGTTTTGGCAAATTTGCGTAACGATCAAGATCTATTCACGTCATTTTTGGCAAGCTACCCAAAGCGAATTCAGGCTGTCTTGGAAGCCAATGGCAGGAACACCAAGTTTTAATTGTTTCTCATTAAATGCAGGATTAAATTCTCTTTTGTAAGGTATGTTTAGTTTTACTGTACCTCTAATGGTTTAGGCCATGGGCGGGGGGGCTAAAGTTTATTGGAGCCAGGTACATATGGAAAATACTTGAGGGTTCTGTCCCTAACCTCAGAAATGAAATAGAAACAAACTGGAATGAGAGAAGAGGCAGATTTTGTACGGTCCCAGCTGCGGTGGGACAAGGGGCCATGAAAACGAGGATGGAAAATACCCTCAGAATACGGGGCTCAAAGCTTTTCAATGTCCTTCCAAAAGAAGTGAGGAATCTCCAGCACACCGACCTGAATTACTTCAAGAACCAGCTGGACAGATTCTTGTGCAAAGTCCCTGACCAGCCATGCGTGGCTGGCTACGAGGGCAGGAGGAGATCAGAGAGCAATTCCCTCCTTCACCAAGTCCCGCAAATGAGGCGGGATGCTGCAGAGGGGTCGACCGCAGGTCGATCCTGAACCGTCGTTCAAACTCAACAAAAGTAACAAAAGTATATATATATATATATATATATATAAAAATTTAGTGGTAGACTGGATGTCAGTTTTTCAACATCTGCGGATGCGGATCTTTAATTTCAATATCCGCGGATGCGGATGCGGATATTTAGTTTATATATCAATATAATATAGAATTATGAATATATGACATAATTTTTCAAATTTCGTGATATTACTATTATGGCAGGCAATGGGTAAGAATTAAAATTAATATTAATGTTTTCATTATGATAAAAATAATAACTTTCTCAAGAGTTTCAGCCACAGAAAATTCAATGAAACAAGTTTCATTCAATTTTCTGTGTTACCAGATATTTATATTTTGAAGTTTATATATTTGTTTGTTCATTAATAATTAATACTTTACATGAAATGTGCATGACTGGGCCTGATAAGCTACTTTATGAGCCAATTTAATTGTAAATTGCATAATTTATTAGAGGTAATATCCGCATAACATCCGCAGTCAGAAGTGCGGATGCGGATGTTAAAAATGATGCGGATGCTGATATCCGGTCTACAACTAAATATATATATGGTACTTAGGTATTATCGGGACTACGAAACTGTTTATTATGTATTTTTGCTCTCGTCATTTTCGTTTAAACTAACGAAAATATCACAACTTAACCTAACCAATCATCAAAGGCGTACAGTTGACCTAACCGGGCATTCAATTAACCTAACCGGGTATTCAGTTGACCTAGATGAAGACAAAGCACTGGATGTTTTTATCAATTACGGCGTTATTCTCTCATTCTTAACTTGCCCGAAATGTGACAGTGAATGCCTAATACGAAAAGATCAGAAGATATTTACGTGAAATAACCAATTTTAACCTGTTAGGTTAATTGAATGCCCGGTTAGGTCAACTGAATGCCCAGTTAGGTCAACTGAATGCCCGGTTAGGTCAACTGTACGCCCTTGATGATTGGTTTGGTTAAGTTGTGATATTTTTATTCGTTTAAACGAAAATGACGAGGACAAAAATACATAATAAACAGTTTGGTAGTCCCGATAATACGTAAGTACCATATTATATATTTATATATATATATATATATATGTATAAAATACATTTCAATTCTCCTCTAATTAATAATTAAGAAAAATATGAATATAAAAGCGAATGATATAAATATTAAAATTAAAAATGTCATTTGCAATACGATACACAAAGGCAGTCTCTCTCTCTCTCTCTCTCTCTCTCTCTCTCTCTCTCTCTCTCTCTCTCTCTCTCTCTCTCTCTCTCTATCCTAAAATTCCTTATTCAATATGTATAAATACTTGTCATGGATTAATTATTAATGAGTGTATTCAATTATTTACTTAGATTGTGAACATATTTGCACTAACTGTTTCTATTTAGTCAATAAATATTATACTGTATATTATATTATATAATATAATACGTGTACAGTGCTATTTAAAATGATTCATCCGATTTCAACTGAGAATACTTCCATACCTATCAACCGTGCATCAACTGGGCATACACCACATGAAAGAGGAAATCTCCGAATTTTACAAGATCACCGCGAGAGGGCTCCAAAGTCACGCCGTGGCCTAGCCTAGCAACAAACAGTCAGTGTGAAAATGGCGTTCGCACAGCAGAAGGCGTTTTGTGTGTTGCAGTTTTCGACCCCCTAGGTCGCCGGATCTTACACCGTGCGACTTCTTCCTTTGGGGGTACGTTAAGGATACTGTGTACGTGCCACCGTTGCCCACATCTTTGGATGAGCTCCGAACTCGCATTGTTACTGCCGTAGAGTCAGTGACAACGAACATGCTGGAGCGAGTATGGTAGGAATTCGACTATCGTGTCGACGTTGCTCGTGTAACTAGGGGAAGTCACATAGAGCATTTATGAGGTGAGAGACAAAATTTGGACAGTTTTTCTTTTGGTTGATGTATCACAAATCACTCTGTATTTGTAACATTAAAAAATATTCGCATTTGAAATCAAGTGAATCGTTTTAAATAGCCCTGTACTATTATAAATATTATATTCTATAATATACTAGGGGCACTCAATGTATTTTGTCCCACCCTTTTTTCTTAGCTAAATAATAGGCTATGGGGCTGAAATGTCTTTTGGGCCGTAACTTTGAACTTTCTGCGCTTCACATAACCGGATTTTTCCAGTTTGAACCTCCCCTCCTTGTATAAAACCACTTTTAAACGCCCTTGCATAAAACCGATTTTTAACGCAGTTTCGAAAATGGCGTCTGACAGTGATGTGCGTCGTAAACAAAGAGCTGTTATTGAGTTCTTAACCGTAGAGAAGGAAACAGTTATAAATATTCAGAAACGTCTACGAAACGTTTACGGAGATGCTGTTGTTGATCGAAGCACGGTTGGACGCTGGTCTAAGCGTGTGAGATCATCGAAGAGAGGGAGAGCCAGACTCGATGATGAGCCACGCACCGGTCGTCCGGCATCGCCTGTGACATCCCACACTGTGCAACGTGTTAACAGCATCATTCGATCAAATCGGCGCGTCACATAAAAGGAGCTAAAAAATATTTAGTGAAGAAAGTGCGAATACGATAATTCAGCAACTGGGATACTCAAAAGTGTGTTCACGGTTTGTTCCTCGCCAAATGACTGAAGATCACAAAGCCCAAAGAAAGGAAATTGCTTCTAAGTCGTTGGTTCGATACGAGACAGAAGGGCATGACTTCCTTTCACGAATTGTGACTGGGGATGAGACTTGGGGACACCACTTTGAACCTGAAACAAAACGCCAATCCATGGAGTGGCATCACGCAGACTCCCCACGCAAGAAAAAGTTCAAAATGGCTCCCTCTGCCAGAAAGGTTATGGCCACCATCTTCTGGGACATGAAAGGGGTGATCCTGGTGGACATTATGAAGAAAGGACAAACAATCAACTCAGAGGCATTTATTACTACCCGACAGAGACTCCAGAGACGTATAAAGCGAGTTCGACCGGAGAGAAAACTGGAAGACGTCCTTCTTTTGCACGATAACGCAAGACCACACAACAGTTTGCAAACAAGAGAAGCCATCACAAAAATGCGCTTCACTGTGTTACCCCACCCTCCATACAGCCCGGATCTGGCACCTTCAGACTTCCATTTGTTTGGGCCAATGAAGGATACTATTCGTGGAAAAAAAGTTTCAGAGTGACGATGAGGTTGTTGGGGAGGTTAAGAGGTGGGTCCAGCGGAACCCAGCGGACTTTTATCAGCAAGGAATAAAGGCCCTTGTTTCGAGGTGGAGGAAAGCCGTAGAAAAGGATGGAGACTATGTGGAAAAATAAAAACTTGTAAAAAAGGTATGTATCTATTTGTGTACAAAATTTCTGGAACTTACAAGGAAACTTGGAAAGAAAAAAAAAGGTGGGGCAAAATATATTGAGTGGACCTCGTAATATTATAAATATTATCTTATATCATACAATATAATATTATAAATATTGTATAACGGTAGAGGCAGCGCTGAGGAACTACTCGTAGAAGCCAAGAAGGAATTTGTCACCTTGATGACACGTGTCCGTAAAAACCAACCCGGTAGCGCAAACCCGGTAATGCCGACCCGGTAATTTCCTCCCAGGCTAAGACTACAAGACGAAAAAAGGAAATAAAGATAAAAAGTACACGTAGTGACAACACCAACATATAATGATAATGATAATTATGATAATTTGACAATGAGAATGCTAATGTTTACTGGCGGGAGACAGATCCCATAAAAAAAGGTACAGTATAGATGAAGGTAATGAACGACACAACTAATTAAACAATAAATTTAATTAAAGAATAAATTTTAAAAACAAGAAAGAACTACGGTAATAAAGAAATGACAATAATACACGTAATGAAAAGAGAAATAATAAAAATTAGTAATAACAGCTTCCCAAAAGTAGTACTAAGAAGAAAAAATAAAAAATAAAGTAAAAATAAAAAGTACATGTGATGGAATGGCTAATGCAGTAGTTAAGTGAAGCTGTAGACAAACACTTTCATACCGAGAGGTCCACAGTTTAGAAGACGTAAAGCAGGGCTGATGAATAGCTTGGACAAGTGGATTGTCTAAATGTTTAATTCTTCACATTAGACTGCATTGAGCCCGTCTTGTTACCTCAGGGAGGCTCGGAACGTTTCCGTTAGCGAACATTTGAGAGGCTGAACATCTTGGAGGTAACTTATGCAACAGTCTTTTGGATCTGTTATAAAGCAAATTGAGGGTTCTGCAGGAGTCTTTTCTATAATTAACCCAGAGTTGCTGCCCATAAATATTAATGTAGAAAGTACGAAAAAGGGTGTCTTTACCTTCGTTTGTACAGAATTTGAAGTTCCTTAGAATTATGTTTGCTTTAGCACAGTAACTTCGATATTGTTTCCTTATGTCTGAGTCGTCACTCAAGGAGCTGGTGATAGTTTGACCCAGATACTTAAATTCTCGTACCTGCTATATTGGTTCGTCTCTCATTTTGAAAATAATATTAGTTGTTTGACTCGAGATTTTAGGATGGAATTACATAACCTTAGTTTTAGTAACATTAAAATTAATGTCACGGTTCTGCGAATAGGATTCACAGATCTTTTATAAGATGATCCATATCATCGGCATATACCAAGTTATTTATCCTCATGTTATCTATACAGCATCCCACTTTTGCCTCATTAAGAAAAGTAATTAATCCATCAACAGTGTTGGGCGCATTACTTTTTTAAAGTAACGGCGTTACCGTTACCGTTACTCGCAATAGAAAGTAACGTCATTACCGCTACAGTTACTTCTATGGAAAAGTAATGAGTTACAGTTACCGTTACTTTTATAATAAACTAGAAAATATAGTATTTCTCAATATAAGAGTATGATATATCTACATCGCAATTATAAAAGAATTTCTGAATATAGAGCAAATATTTAATTAAGGTCAGATATATAATACAATGAAACAATACCTGATTTTAGACTTGTACTTAAATAATAAGCAATACAATTTAACAATTTCACCATTTGAAATAGTATTAATAGCGATCAATAGATCTTAAGTAAACAACTAAAAATGTAAAATAAAATTGCTCTTTGCACTTAGGATTACAAAAACGGGTACTTGTGGGTTATCTGTCGCCACTTTTTAATATTTTTTTTATTTATTTATTTTTATATATTAAGAGAAGAGGATTCTTTATACTGTACGGCATTGACGATTGGTTAGGTTAAGTCGTGCTAGTTTGGTTAAATACCGTTTTATTTAACCAAACTAGCACGACTTAACCTAACCAATCGTCAATGCCGTACAGTATAAAGAATCCTCTTCTCTTAATATATAAAAATAACTAAATAAAAAAAATATTAAAAAGTTTTTTATTTAACCAAACTAGCACGACTTAACCTAACCAATCGTCAATGCCGTACAGTATAAAGAATCCTCTTCTCTTAATATATAAAAATAACTAAATAAAAAAAATATTAAAAAGTTTTTTATTTAACCAAACTAGCACGACTTAACCTAACCAATCGTCAATGCCGTACAGTATAAAGAATCCTCTTCTCTTAATATATAAAAATAAATAAATAAAAAAAATATTAAAGTGGCGACAGATAACCCACAAGTACCCAAAAACGAAAATAATTGAAGAGAATACACTAAAATATATCGTGAATAAAAAATTAAAAAATGCCTAAAGGATTAATGGATTTATTCATACTGTATAAGAAAAAAATAGAAATCTTGGATCTTTTAAACTATTTCCCCCACCCCCAACATACTCTTTCAAACTATTCCCCCCGCCCAACATACTCTTTCAAACTATTCCCCCCGCCCAACATACTCTTTTCAACAATCACCACCCCCAATGTTGATCTCTTCAACTATATACCCCCCAAAGTTTAAACTCTGCAAATTAACCAAAATAAGATAAGAAAACAATAACAACAAATTTATTATTTATTGCAAACATATAATAAATAGAGAACCATTATTTAAATAGGATAAAATTTGAATGCCCGGTTAGGTCAACTGTACGTCCTTGACGATTGGTTAGGTTTAGTCGTGATATTTGCGTTTGTTTTAACGAAAATATCACGACTAAACTAACCAATCGTCAAGGGCGTACAGTTGACCTAACTGGGCATTCAATGAACCTAATCGGGTATTCAGTTGACCTAACCTGGCATTCAATTAACCTAACCTGGCACTCAGTTGACCTAACCGGGCATTCAGTTGACCTAACCGGGCATATGTGTGTATATATATATATATATATATATATATATCGAAACCTACAGTAAAATTATTGAATGCCCGGTTAGGTCAACTGTACGCCCTTGACGACTGGTTAGGTTAAGTCGTGATATTTTCGTTAAAACGCGGGATATTTTTGCTACCCGCACGAAGGGTAGCAAAAATAACAGAATGGCCAGTTAGGTCAACTGAATACCCGGTTAGGTTAATTGAATTTCCGGTTAGGTCATCTGAATACCCGGTTAGGTCAACTGTACGCCCTTGACAATTGGTTAGGTTTAGTCGTGATATTTTCGTTAAAACTAAAGGAAATATCACGACTAAACCTAACCAATCGTCAAGGACATACAGTTGACCTTACCAGGCATTCAAATTTTATCCTACGTAAATAATGGTTCTCTATAAACCGGAAATATGATAGAATATAATATAATTTTCAAGATATGTATCTTATATACATATCCTAAAAATTCTATTATGTAAATAAGATAAGTAAAACCTGTTAAATTATCTTCCCCCTAATATTGACCTTTTAAACTATGTCCCCCCTCTCTGAAGTTGTGTGGGGGAAATAGTTTAAAAGATCCGAAATCTTGAAAGAAAGTAACGAGTAACGAATAATGACTGAAAATGGAATGAACAGTAACGGGGTTACCAATTTCGTTACAATATAAATAAAGTAACGGCGTTACCGTCACCGTTACAAAATACTAGTAACGGCGTTACTCCCAACACTGTCCATCAATATATATATATATATATATATTGAACAGCAGCAGAGAGAGTAAGGAGCCTTGTTTAATTCCCCCTTTCCAGTCTCCACCATGAGGACCCAAAACATTCGGACAATACATTGCCCCATCTATCTAACAGTAAAGGTTTGGTGTGTGTGTGTGTGTGTGTGTGTGTACCAAAATTTCAATAAATTTAAAACATATGGTGGAACATTCCTCTCTTCTAATTTTTTAAATAGAATATTGTGATTCACTCTATCGAATGCTTTGCTTATATCCAAACAACAACTATAAATAGTTGAATTACTGATAGTATATCTAAATGCAACCTCTTTCAAAACATAAATACACAGGTAAGTTGAATAGAACCTTTTAAAACCAAACTGATTAGATGTCCATAAATAATTATTTAGTCGTCGTAGCAAAAGTTTCTCAAGTAATTTTGAGAAGCAGAAAGCAACAGCAATAAGCCTGTAGTTATCGCTGAATAGAATGTTCCCATATTTATTTTTGACAAGAGAGAAATAACCATTTCTCTCTTGTCCCTGATGATGTGAATGTATCACGGAAGCGCTCGGACTTCGTGTTTTCTTTTCCTTTTCCCTGTGGTTCTTTGCTTATTAAAAAGATCACGTGTTGCTTTGTGATTTCTTTCCACATATATATATATATATATATATATATATCTGTTCTCTCTGCAGAATTTTAGTATTTAAAGTTTTCGAACACGATAGAAAACAACGTTTGATATAGAAAGGAGAAGCCAATCCTTCAGTCGGGGTGTTTATTTTGTTCCGAAAACACAACATTCAAACGACATTATGAGTAAGGGAAAGTAGTTTTCGTATTCCCATGTTCATGTTAAACATTTCAGGAAAATATTTGTATTCGTGAAATACCCAATTTCACGATGAACTCATAATTTTTTTTTTATGCCCAAGTTAAATGTCTGAAGTTCAGCTGTGCAATATTCGACAAATATGTAATTCCTTGAAAATATTGCGATCCACAATATTTCCCGATTATTTTTCTGTAATCTTTCAGGCATTCCTGTGTTATATTCAGGGCCGGCGAGAGCTGCCCCGGGCCCCGGGGGAGGATTGGTATATTGGACCCCCCCTGTTTACTCAGTATTTTATTATGAAGGTTTTTTGTGTACGTAACAAGCAAACTGATTATATGTCCAAGTCACTATTCAAAACATACAGTATGATAATCTCTATAAAATGTATGTTCATTAATTATATTTTCTCTGTTATTTAATCAATTGCTTTATTAATATTTTTAGATTTTATCCCCCCTCTTTCCGGGCCCCCTAGAGGTCCGGGCCCCGGGGATTTAACCCGGCTTCCCTGGACTTATATTCCTGTAATAAACTCCGATTAGTGTAAATCCAAAAGGTTTTGCGAGATGGCCTGCAAAAATGATCACTTAAGACAAAGTTTACTGTTAGATTATAATATATTTAGAGTTGAGTTTTAATTAACATAGATTAACGTATAAAAAGTAAACACTGTAAACTGTAAATGAAGGTTTACTGAGGAGAAATTTAATTCGTATTTTGTTCAGTAGATGGTGCTCATGCTCAAATATTAGCATGGCATCAGTTAACTATAGTTTTAAAGCTGAAAACCTATAAAACTTCAATAGGTATTCGACAGTAGCAGATCTAGAAGAACCTAGTCGTCAAATACCCAGTTCGGCCAAAGAACAGGTTAACATGTAGCTCACCAGTAGCTATTTCAGACAGGTTTACAAATGCATCAAGTTTTCAGCAAACGAAAATAACGATCCCGACAAATGTAATCGGTATCGTATCTCAGAATTTTCCGAATATTCCGTTTATAAACTCAATTATTTCAATCCTGAAAAGAGACACTGAATTCACGAATTCGGTTTTTATTCATGAAAAGTTTAAGAATGTACTCAACCACGAGTCACACATGAAGAACTTACGAGTACACGTGGGTGACTATATATATATATATATAATTATATATATATAGGCAGATTCCGAATACCGCTAAAAGAATCAGTCAACCCGAACGACAGTGGTTTCGCGCCACTGACTCTAAATCAAAATATGATTAAATTTCTGTTCTTGAGTGTCTGTTCTACGGTCATTTGAGGAAGAGGGCCATTGATCTCGAGGATGGAGACATCTCGAGTTCGGCTAACTCCGTAACAACTTTCTGAAAGGTTTTGTCTTTCTGAAAGGATTCTTCCCAAGAACATTTCTGTCTTGATTGGAAGCAAAAATAAAGAGAAAATCTTTTCCAAATGAAGTATAGAATTATTACATAGATATAAAGAGGAAAAATACAAGAAAATGAATCTTTATTCAATATTTTAAGGAATATTTCATTTTTGAGATCATTCAAGACCTCTTTTTTTTTAAATGAATACTTGATTATATCACTGGGGAACACAACTTTTGGTGACTTAGATGTTAGACCTGTTTCTGGGTATATTGAGGTCGCTGATTCTAAAAATGACATTAGTTTTTCTCCATCAGCTCTGCTTATCAAGATATGATATATATCTATATATATTTCTATATAATGTATATAATATTATATAATTGCTGACTGGCAATCACTGTTGTTGTCAATTGAATACAAAAGTATGATGAATGTCAGCAAAAATAGTGTATTAACATCAAACAAGCATAAGGTACGAAAAATATTTATTAAATTCAAACAAACTTGAGACACGAACGGCAAAAAAAGTTCTTTCATTGAGACATCTCACATAAACCGCGTTTCTGAGATTTCTTGCGATGAGATGTGCCAGGACATTCGCGTTGGATGCTCCAGCAGTAATCTGCCATCATGTGAGTATCCCATCGTCCGCGGTACCGTTCTTCCATGGTCCTTAGTTCTTGGTGAAATCGTTCACCCTGTTCCTCGCTTAGATCACCGAGGTTATCTGGGAAACGATCCAAATGACTGTGGAGGTAATGCAGTTTGATGCTCATTTTACAGCCAAGTTTACAAAAAGAAAAGAGCATATTCTCCACTAGTTCACCGTAGTTATCGGCCTTATAGTTCCCAAGGAAATTCTTCACAACCATACTAAACGATGACCACGCACGTGCCTCAATGTTGTCCATTGAATCTTGGAAACGCGGGTCTTTCATGAGTTCCCGGATTTGCGGTCCATCGAAAATACCTGCCTTCAGCTTTTCCATGCTCAGCGCAGGAAATTTTCTACATATGTAGCCAAAACACGTCCCATCTCTGTTCAAAGCCTTTATAAATTGTTTCATCAAACCTAGTTTGATGTGCAGTGGTGGCAATATGTTCGTGCAGTGGTGGCAATATGATCCTTTCTCTGTCAACCAAAGCTTCTTTGATGATATTTTTTTCTCCAACCACCATGTTTTCTCTCAGAGGCCACTGTCTTTTCACCCAGTGTTCATCTTTAGCTCTACTGTCCCAGAGACATATAAAGCACGGGTACTTGGTGTACCCGCTCTGCTGGCCCAGGAGAAAATTCACCATCTTCAGATCCACACAGATCACCCATTGGTGGTCTCGGTATGATATCTTTTCTAGGACTAGGGCGACTGTCCCGTGCTCTTCTCTCATACCGACTGAGTGACCAATTGGGATTGATCTGTATCTGTTGCCGTTGTGTAGAAGAACACATTTTAGGCTCCGTTTGGAGCTATCTATGAATAACCGCCATTCACTTGGTGTGTATTCCGATATGCCCATTTTCATCAGCAATCCGCGCACATTGTTGCAAAAAACTAAATCGTTCTCTTTTGAGAAGAAGGGCAGTAAATCCTTTTCTCTGTCGCGATATAACGTGATTTTGGTTCCCGGCAGCAGTAATTTTTTTCTCCCAGCCTGGAAGCTAATAATTCAGACGATTTCTTCGAAAGACTTAAGTCCCTTATGAGGTCGTTTAATTCGTGTTGACTAAAACCTTCTGCAACTGATGACGGTCCTTCGAAATCACTGTCATTTTGCCCACATATGCTTTCTTTGTCAGTAGCAGATTCATCATCTTCTTGAGGGAGCTCTGGAAGATGGCTGAATGATGGGACAGGTACCTCATCTGAATGTGAAACAGGCCGTCTAGCTGAGTCTATGTCAGGATACGTCCATTTACTCCGGTTACGTCCATTGATGCCCTTTATATTCACCAAACAAAAGTAACAGTCATCACTGTGGTTTCTCTGTTCTCTCCATACCATTGGTATACCAAATTTCAGGCACCTCCTCTTTCCGTTGGCCCATTGCCGCAGATGCTCCGTACACGTTTTACACACAACATGAGGAGCCCATGGCTTATCTTGGTCCCCTAGTTGTACTTTGAAATAGGCAAAATAAGCTTTTTTCACAAAATCAGTAATAGTTTTTCTCTGTTCAATGAACGTGTACGCTCCGCAGATAAAACAAAACACATCTGGATGATTTAAACACTTTCTTCGTGATGAAGCCATGTCAACACCTGTAACAGGAAAGAATTCACGTTAGTACATGTACAATACACATGCAAAACAGCAACATCAGCAAAATCATAGCTACAATTTAATTATACAGATGCATTTAGATTTACGAGCAACTCATAATACCGTTCCAGAAGGGTAATAAAGTAGGTAATGACGTATGCAATATCTCAAAAACTAGAGCTGCTAGAACAAAATGGATGATATTTTCTGAATCAGTGGCATAAAAATATCCAGAATAAGGTATAAAATCTCAGGCACCAAGAAAAAATTTTTTTTGTTCCTCAGTGTATCTCAACATTTATAGTTTTCCATCAGAAAAATTCCTTGCTTCTCATTCTAGTTTTGTTAATGTCCTCTGAAAACGTGGTTGTGTGTGTGTGTGTGTGTGTGTGTGTTACACCCAAACATCGAAATCGCTCATGAGCGAAAAAAACAGCCACAATGCGTTGTGGATGCACCTAAGTGACCACACACCGATGTTAAATATTGTTTCGCTTCATGGCCGTTCTCAAACAACCGCAACGCGTTGTGGACGATTCGGATATGACCACAACTCGTTGTGGACGATTTGAAACGACCACACACCGATGTCTTTCATCAAACTCTATTTAAACACGACGTATATTGAAATGATATAAACACGACGTATATTTATCAACGTATTCACCGATTAAAAAGCAAAGTTAAGCAGATATGCTAGAAAAAAGATAAAGTCCTTTAAAAAAAATGATTATCAATAATTTTCCCGCAGGTTTCGATTAATTTTAAGTAACTTTAGAATGAGACGTAAATGTAAAAATTAACCAACTTGTTAGGTTAATTGAATGCCAGATTAGGTCAACTGAGTGCCCGGTTAGGTCAACTGAATGCCCGGTTAAGTTAAGTGTACGTCCTTGACGATTGGATAGGTTAAGCCGTGATATTTTCGTTAGTTTTAACGAAAATATCACGACTTAACCTAACCAATCGTCAAGGGCGTAGAGTGACCTAACCGGGCATTCAATTAACCTAACCGGGCATTCAATAATTTCCAAATCGTCCACAACGCGTTGTGGTCATATCCGAACCGTCCGCAACGAGTTGCGGTTGTTTGAGAACGGCCATGAAGCGAAAAAATATCTAACATCGGAGTGTGGTCACTTAAGTGCATCCACAACGTGTTTTGGCTGTTTTTTTTCGCTCACTGAGCGATTTCGATGTAACACATATATATATATATATATATATATGAAAGCGAACGACCCCGTCAGGGTTCGAACCCACCACCTCTTAAAGAGAAGGTGAGGGCACCAGCCACTACACTACGACGGGATAGAAGTTAACACAAGCTGTCATATACTTAAACAACCGACGAAATGGATAACGTTTACGTGTCCAGAAGCATTTTACGTGTTGACCCTCCCGCACTCGAGGTAATGACCAGCATTTCATTCAAACTATCTCTGCAACGCTGATGTCCCATAAATAGAATATCATGCATGAACAGGCACGTAAAATACCTCTGAACCCGAAAGCGTTACGAGTTTCATCAGTAGTTTAAATATATGACAGATTGTGTGAACTTCTATCCCGTCGTAGTATAGTGACTATATAGGGTCCTCACCTTCCACTCAATAGGTTGTGGGCCCGAAACGTAATGGGGTAGATTTTTTAATTTTTTCGTGAAAAATCGTGTGTTCATACATAATATTCCATATATACTGTATATATGGGAGCAAGTGTAGTTTACGTCCCCCTGACGCAAAAGGGGACACAAACTACACTAGGTCAAAGTTGGGGAACGTAAACTACAGTAGGATCTTTAGGAGACATTTTTTAAATGAATCCATCAAATAAAACATTAAAACTAATGAAAATATTATGACTTAACCTAACCAATCGTCAATATATATATATATATAATATATATATATATATATATGATGAATAAAACCACGAAGGAAAGGAAACACAAAATGGTGCTCAAGCGCTTTCGTCTAATGACATCCTCAGTGTTCCTGAGGATGTCATTAGACGAAAGCGCTTGAGCACCATTTTGTGTTTCCTTTCCTTCGTGGTTTTATTCATCATAAATATTTTTCACGTGTTACCTTCGTGAAATAATTTTCATATATATATATATATATATATATATATATATATATATATATATTATGTGTGTGTGTATATACGAGGGCCACTCAATATATTTTGACCCACCTTTTTTTTTTCTTTCCAAGTTTCCTTGTAAGTTCCAGAAATTTTTTACACAAGTAGTTACATACCTTTTTTATAAGTTTTTATTTTTCAACACAGTCTACATCCTTTTCTACGGCTTTCCTCCACTTCGAAACAAGGGTCTTTATTCCTTGCTGGTAAAAGTCCGCTGGGTTCCGCTCGAGCCACCTCTTGACCTCCTCAACAACTTCATCGTCGCTCTGAAACTTTCTTCCACGAATAGCATCCTTCATTGGCCCAAACAAATGGAAGTCTGAAGGTGCCAGACCCGTGCTGTATGGAGGGTGGGGTAACACAGTCAAGCGCATTTTTGTGATGGCCTCTCTTGTTTGCAAACTGTTGTGTGGTCTTGCGTTATCGTGCAAAAGAAGGACGTCTTCCAGTTTTCTCTCTGGTCGAACTCGCTTTATACGTCTCTGGAGTCTCTGTAGGGTAGACATATACTATGCCTCTGAGTTTATTGTTTGTCCTTTCTTCATAATGTCCACCAGAATCACTCCTTTCATGTCCCACAAGATGGTGGCCATAATCTTTCCTGCAGAGGGAGCCATTTTGAACTTTTTCATGCGTGGGAAGTCTGCGTGATGCCATTCCATGGATTGGCGCTTTGTTTCAGATTCAAAGTGGTGTACCCAAGTCTCATCCTCAGTCACAATTCGTGAAAGGAATTCATCCCCTTCTGTCTCGTATCGAATCAACAACTCGGAAGCAATTTCTCTTATTTGGGCTTTGTGATCTTCAGTCAGTTGGCGAGGAACAAACCGTGAACACACTTTTGAGTATCCCAGTTGCTGAATTATCGTATTCACACTTCCTTCCCTAAATATTTTTAGCTCCTTGTATGTGACGCGCCGATTTGATCGAATGATGCTGTTAGCATGTTGCACAGTGTAAGATGTCACAGCCGATGCCGGACAACCGCTGCGTGGCTCAACATCGATTCTGGCTCTCCCTCCCTCCGATGATCTCGCATGTTTAGACCAGTGTCCAACTGTGCTTCGATCAACAACAGCATCTCCGTAAACGTTTCGTAGACGTTTGTGAATATTTCCAACTGTTTCCTTCTCTGCGGTTAAGAACTCGATAACAGCTCTTTGTTTACGACGCACATCACTGTCAGACGTCATTTTCGAAACTGCGTTAATCATCGGTTTTATACAAATAGGAGAGGTTCAAACTGGAAAAATCCGGTTATGTGAAGCGCCCAAAAGACATTTCAGCCCCATGGCCTATTATTTAACTAAGAAAAAAGGGTGGGCCAAAATATATTGAGTGCCCCTAGTATATATATAAATTGACGATTGGTTAGGTTAAGTCGTAATATTTTCGTTAGTTTTAACGTTTTATTTGATTAGGTATACGCGGACAAAGTTGGGGAACGCAAACTACACTAGGATAATGTAGGGGAACGTAAACTACACTTGGCACCACAGGGGGACGTAAACTACTTGTTCCTATATATGTTGGTAAATTCTTCATTCAGTACCTATTTGATACAACATCCTAAAAATTTATCGTGCAACTCTGATCATACGCTTTAAACCGTTGATTAATGCCAGCAGGAAAACGATTCAAATATGGAGAGGCTAAAATCTGATCTTAAGATTTTCCTCAAATTAATCTTACACTACAGTGGTTCTCATAAGTATTCGTATATAAAGATATTTCAATTACAGTATAATCGTCCTTATCTGTTGTACCATGCATAGGACAGTTATGAAAAGTTTACCGTTCGTTTCCAAAAATTTAACACAAAAAATTAGTTTAACTCCAACATATAATGTAAAACATCGAAGAATCTGAGGAAAATAAAAAAAGTTAAAATGCAAAAGTTTTCGTACATTTATTTACAAAATTATTTAATACTTTCAGTGTCCACCTTTTGCTTGAATGACTTCACTGATTTGTTTTGGGTATTTTTCTACAAGGTTTTGACATCTCTCAGTAGAAGTATTAATTTGTATCATTATAAGAAATTAAAATTAATAAATACAGTTATAGTGAAGTGTGGCAACAATATTTCTGCAAGCGAAAAAGGTTATAATTTTTTTTGTTTGTTACCGCTGTTAGTATATGAAAACTAAACTATAATAGAAGGGGCAGTGGAACACTGTCGATCTGCACAATATCAACACCAAAATTTCTAAATTTGCATAATGTCGAAAATCTCTACTTTATGCATGTCATAAAGTCGTGCTAAGTTAGTTTAAATTAGGTCAGGTTATGCTCGGTTTGATTAGGTTAGGTTACATTATGCCCAGTTAGGTTACACTAGGTTAGGTTAGTAATTTTCGTTGAAAATCTGAAATGTATGTATGCTTTAGTCACTCAATTAACATATTAAACTTTTCCTTTTCATTTGAAATGTATGATATATACTTGCATAAGGTCGATCTGGAATGAGGCCGACTCGCATAAGGTCGAACATCGACATTATGAAATTGGATTTTGTTCATCTAATCTATCTCGTTTTCGGGTAGCAGAATAAAGTCGATCTACACAATGTCGACATGAATAAGGTCGATACTAAAAAAGTTAGTTTAAACTAGGTCAGATTAGGTTCAGTTGGATTAGGTTAGGTTACATCATTCTCAGTTAGGTTACACTAAGTTTGGCTAGGTCTGGTTTGATTAGGTAAGTCATTTTGATTGAAAATCTGAAATGTAGTTTGAAATGCGAAATCCATATATTTGCATAAGATCGAACGTCAGTATTATGAAATTCGATTTTGTTTATTTAAGCCTCATTTCCTCTAAAACGCTCCTTTTTACGTATATATAGGCCTACTGTCATTGTTATCGTCTTTATTTTTCTTAACTCAGTATTTGTATTGAACTGATCAATTTCATTTCCAACCTTCCATACTTTGATTGTAACTTTACTCGAAAGGAAAGTAATCTTATAATATTATACTTTGGTATAACTAAATTTATTTCAAAAATTTTCATTATGAATTTAACAAAAAGACACCGGAAAATGTGATTATTAAGAGGTTTGAAGAATTAACTTAAAGCAACAATTCGCTAACTTCTTCCCACTTATGGTTTCGTTTTTTATAGGGGGTGGCGGTGGAACCGGGCCAGAGGGATGATAATGCCTGCTTGCTGTTTTATAATAGTATTATTAATATGGTAAAAGCAAATATTAATCCAATAATTTAAATGGAAATTATAATAAAAGAAAGAATATCATTTTTATATTATTTTATTAAGTTATAAAACGGAGCAAATCAGTTTGCCATATCAACAAATACGATAAATTAAATAAATAAAAAAAAAGGCAATCATAAAATTCAGGCAAGACTGTAGAAAACCAACAACCCAAACTGTCTGAACATAAAAGAATAAAAAAAGAAAAATCAATGATAGATATCGGATAAAATAAAAAAAAAAAAAAAATCCTGCATCTGCATTTAAATATAGGAATGGGGGAAACATTAAAATAATGAAATTTCTAAAAGTTTTTTTTTATCTGCTTAAAAAGGGATATCAAATAAATAAAAGAAAATTTTACGCAGGAAGGAAGGGCGAAGGGCGAAAGCGAATGAATGCGAACGCAAACTGCTATAGTTACTTTTCTATTGTAAGTGTTTTTATTTTACAAGACAAACATACATGTCTAACATACACCCAGTTACAATTTTATGTTAGGACAGATAATTTTCACGTAGATGTAAAAACCCCTAATTTATGGCAGAATTGGGTATAGCGGAACAAAGTCGATCTGCGTAATGTCGATGTGCAATATGTCGATACTAAACTGTTAATTTAAATTAGATCAGGTTAGATTAGCTAGGCTAGGTTACGTCTGGTTAGGTTAGATCAGTCATTTTCATTGAAAATCTTAAGTTAAGTTGAAATCTGAAATCCATATATTGAATTGAATAACCTTTATTAATAATAAAATAAATTCATTGGTTTTACAATTTACAATGACATAATTGTGAAGCTGAACTATTTATTTTATTTTATTTGGCCCTTAAGCTTTAGGTTTTACTGGGCTCTTATTAAAAATGAAACAGATCATGAATAAGTATTATTAATTAAGGTACGTATTAATCTTAAATTATCATTATCGATATAACAAATGCAAGGTCATTACTTAAGGTATTATACCAATACCATACAAAGAAATCATATTAAACACGAGAGATAAGAATTGAACAATTATGAGTAACGCGTATTTAATCGTAGATTACACTCGAGAAATGAATAAACAACAGACTTTTATTAGTATGTCATTATTAATCGAGATTTCAACTTGGTTTTAAACGAATTTACATTCACAATATTTTTTATATCAGCATTTAAATCATTCCATAGATTTCATTCCAAGATTTACCGCACATGTTTCATTGTGGGATTCTACTGAATAAATACGAATGTCACCCCCTCTTCTTTCTGTGCGGAAAGTGTTAAAAAATGTATAGACCTCTAAAGAAAAAAGATGCCTATATGTACGGGTTCTGTATGAAGGTTTCCGTGAATGTAATTACGTGCAAATCTTTTCAATTAAAGATAATGTATCTTTAAGGTCATCATGATGTTTACCAAGGATTCTTATATTAAGATCCAAAATTAATAAGTGACCATCATTCGGTTTTGTGTTGAGGTCGTCAATAGATAGATATTTTGAATCTTCACCAATGAAATTGGTCCCTATAAAATCGATTGACCCAAAGGGGTAGTCACGTTGTCCCTCATTGAGGGAATGAGTGCATCTATAAAATAAAATCTGAAAGAGAAAAACTTACACTTAATTAGTTTATGAGGAGATATAAGTACACACACACACACACACACACACATATATTATATATACTGGCGACAAAATCATTCTTGGGAACCGAAGTTTGATAAGAAATAAAAAGACCAGGACGATGGCTCCGAACATTTAATACAAACGCTTCGACCCAAGTGAGGGCCATTAATTAATTCAGTGCAACGCTGAACAAGACTAATTAAAAGTTAAACAGGAAGCATAGGAAAAAGTACACAATTAAAAGATACAAAAATTAAAAGATTAAAAGCTACAAATTAAAAGTTAAACAGGATACATAATAAAAGAGTAATACAAAAAACAGTGATATTAAAACAATTAAAGGACAATCACTATAGTAAAGAAAAACAAATATATAAAAATAGGGGCTTATCCAAAGTAGACAAGATAACGGATCAAAGGTGTTGGATGGAATGAGCGAAAAAATTTGGCAACGGTGGAAGAGAGGGACAGAAAGCAGTTGGTTGGTGAGTTATACAGTAAATGTAAATAATTTAAAGGATGAGTTTTGCATATTTAGAGAAAGGGTTTCATTTTTAATGTATAGCGACTCTGATTTTTCTGTCGAGTTCAGTAGGCTGGGAAGACAGAGCAGAGAACTGGTTGGGGTTAATTGGATGATCAGCTAATTCGCTATGATTAAGGAGGTTTAGGAGATTTAGGAGATGAGGTTTAGGAGGAAGAAACGTGGTTAGGCTAGATTGTTTAGGTTAGGTTAATCATTTTCATTGAAAATCTGAAATGTAATTTGAAATTTGAAATTCATATAATTGCATAAAGTCGAACGATGACATTATAAAATTCGATTTGGTTCATGTAACGCAATGCCAGGATTAAAATGATCTACAAAAAATATCTACAAATAACTCCCATTTGGAAATTATCAAACTTATTTAGCCCTTTTAACAGTAAGATTCCGTCAGAATCTTATAAAGACAGACACACCGAGACTTCTTAATCAATACATTGCCGTCTGGAAAGCAGTGAGAAACGTTCTAATTGACATCTTAAACCTAAATCTGCCATTGAAAACTCAAAAAAACGAACCAGCAAAAAACACACTTTAATAAAATCTGAAAATCTCTCTCGTTAGAAGGTGTGAATCCAATATACAAGAAGTGAATAAAGAATATGAGAAGAAGAGTATCATATTCGTCGCTGGTTCCTCTCGCGGATTGTAATTGGAAGTCAAATGAGCCTGCAGGGAAATTGGGTGAAATCTCATCTCCAAAAATCTCTACTTTTATTGAAACTCCAGAATGTCTTTATAAGTCCACGATCATAACGTCTCACTCGACTGTGTGTATATACTGTATATATGTTTTTTTTAACATGATTTTTTTACATATGATTTTTTTAAACATCTGATACTTCAGAATGTTGTATTTTTTATTAACTGAAATAAAAGCATAAAATTTTTACTGTACATTCTCTGCACGAGCGGAATTCTGCGTGTCAGGGTTAAAAAGCGCCAAGTCGTAACAGACATACACATAGACGTGTCGCTTTTTAACCCTGACACGCAGATA
>JAJOZX010008503.1:47500-62500 GCA_023014485.1 Bathynomus jamesi
TGACGGCAAAATTAGAATCCCTTGAGACTTCAGTTACGACCCCGCCTGCCTCAGTTTCTACTAATAATATAAGTAGTACTAATAGCCCTCTCTCTTCTCCTAGTTCCCAACCCTTCGTTCAAATGCGTAATGGAGCCCCATTGAAAAAACCTAAGATTGGCTACCAGTAATAACAAACAATAAGTTTTCTGTTTTAGGTTTCGAAGATGCTGATGAACCGGAAATACGACTCGTTGGCGATTCCATTGTTCGAGGGCAGCTCGAGGAATTCTGTGGGAGAAATCCTCGTCGTAGGCGCCGTTACTGCTACCTTGGCGCAAGGGTGGAGGATATAGCTAATAGTGTTGACCATTTTACAGACGGAACCTCTGAGGACACAACGTATGTTATTCATGTCGGTAGTAATAACGTTTTAAATTCTAGATCGGAAGAGCCTGGCTAGGTACATGGATTTACTAGAGCGACTAAAGGAAAAACTAATAAGATTGTTTTAACAGGTATACTTCCTCGAATTATTCAATGTAGCGATTTCTACAGCAAGGCGACATATATCAACAATAACCTAAAGTCTCTTTGCCAACAGGAAGGAGTGCATTTTGCGAATTTTTTAAACAGTTTAACGTCGATAAATGCAAAATTTTACATATAGGTTCGCGTAACTGTAATTTTGCGTATAGTATGTCAGGGAAGGAGTTAGCAAGCGTAGAACAGGAAAAAGATTTAGGAGTTATAGTCACTGATGATTTAAAAGTGGCGAAACAAAGTACAGCAACGGTCAATAAAGCGAACAAAGTGCTTGATTTTATAGCTCGGAATTTTGAGTACAAATCGCGCGATATTATTGTTCCTCTTTATAAATCATTAGTCAGACCCCATTTGGAGTACACGATCCAATTTTGGAATCCGCATCTGCGAAAAAATATAGACAAAATCGAAAGAGTTCAAAGACGAACAACTAAGATGATTCCGTCGCTTAGGTCGAAGTCGTATGAGGATAGGCTTAAGGAGTTAAAATTGACTACACTCGAGACTAGGAGGCTAAGGGGTGATCTAATCCAGGTTTTTAAAATTATGAATGGGTTCGATAACGTAGATAGAGATAGCTTTTTCGAAATATCTCAGAGAGTAGTAAATAGCTGGAATAGTTTGCCAGTAGAAGTAATTAGTAGCACGTCTATAAACATGTTTAAAAATCGATTAGACGCATATGTTGATAGATTGGGTATAGTTTAAGGTAGTAAAATTAAGGCTTTGTGGTTCGGAACACACGTAAAATTGTAGGTCCTCTCCGCCACCACGGAGGACATGCACAATACACAATTACGAACACAGTTAGGTAGACCAGCCATGAGTGGATCCTAGGGTCTTTGTTGGTCTGAAACATTATAACATGACTCGCTGTCACAATATCATCATCATCATCATCATCGTCATCGTCATGATGTTTGCGGCACTTTGTGATGTAGATGGTGGTTATACTTGTGATAATGGTTAGATGGTGATGGTGAGATAGTGATGATAATAATATATCGTAAAATGCTTTCCGAATTCAAGTAAAACTTATTGGCGAATTCAACGGATACCAAGGATATACCGTAGTGGTTCGATTCCCGAGTCATGGAGAGGCTTCCTACCGCGAGGAAGCACATTCGCCGACGAATCGCAACCCTCTTTGAAAATCACCCCCATGGACACTAGATATTACCCCGCATACCATTTAAAATGGCTTTTATTACAGTATGTACACAGTATACAGTATACAATACACACTAAGTTCAACCCATATTGTAATTTCAATATATTACTTATTTCAACACTTAGACAGCTTGCTGTTCGCTGGAGGTCTGACGCCAACATACGAGTATTTACACTTACGTTCAAGCATGTATTTGTACATTAAAAGTGTGTACCATACAATATATTATCATATTTTTATGCGGGGGTGTGGATTTTTCCAAAATTTTCAGGAATTTTCGGGGTCGGGGCCCAGAAGTCCGGTCCTCCCTTTGGGGAATATAAACAATGGTCACTAAGGGGTCATTCAAAACCACGTGGTCCTTTTTCGGATGGTTTTCAAACCCGTCCCCCACCTTGTGGTCATTTGTGGCCAATGACTTAAACCCCCCCTCCAAAACCACGTGGTCTTCTGATGTGACCCCCACCCATAGGGTTGCCAGATTTTTCAAATGCCCATGGGGGACAAAAAAATTTCTGAGGTTTTTTTTAAAGACCAAATTTTTTTTCAAATTGAAACTAGATTTCTTCAACGGTTACAACAAACAAAATTAGACAAATTTTATTACAATAATATTTAACAATTAAACATCGTGAATAAATTGAAATTATTATACATAATATTGAAATTCTAAACATTTGCTTAAAAAATATTTTTTGCGGGACATTTTGAACGCGGGATTTTGACGCGGGATTTTTGTATCAAATGCGGGACTGTCCCGTAAAATACGGGACGTCTGGCAACCCTACCCACCCCCTTCTTAATCTTATGTAAATTAAAATAAAGCAAATTAAAAATAATCAAATTGAAAGTATGGCGAATTTGTTTCATGAACGTTAAAGATTCGAATCTTCTAAAATTTTCAGAAATAAAAGTACAGCGAATTTGTGTTTATAAAGATTTGAGTCTTCTGGAATTTTCTGGAGTTTACGAAATATATATATATATATAATATGATAAACAATATTATAAACAGGATATTTTAATGCTTAGTATTGGCCACGTGGTTAAACGTCAAGACCCCCCCTCCCGCATGTGGCCCTTGGTGGTCAAATAAGGAACCCCCCCTCCCACCTTTAAGGACCACGTGGTTTTTGAATGGCCCCTAATGGCTTACGCCATGGAAAACGGTCACCGAAGAATCGCTGCTGCGTGGAATCGGGCCTCCACTGAAGGCCCTATACATATACATATAATTTAGATACACGGTAACCATGTAGTATTAATAATATGGATTTTCCCCACTTCTGTCTATATATACAGGGTGTCCCATAAGTCGACATCATAGGAAAAATAATAAAAAAAGGCAAAACAAAAGCTTTTATTTACAGAACGTGCTATTGTTCCGTAGCCCATTCACAAAATTCCATCCGCCGGTCGGGATCATCTTCGCTTAATTTCTGTAGGATCTGAAGTTTATATGGATGCCATTTGTGAGCCTGAAGAATGCGATGGATGCTACTTTTCGACACTCCTGTCTCGGCGGACAATCGCCGAAGAGACTATTGGGACTTCTGTTAAAATGAGCCAGAATAGCAGTCGCTGTATCATCGTCAGTGGACCTCCTTGAAGGTTCACTGCATGGCTTATCATCTATGGATCCTGTTTCCTTAAACTTTGCAATGAGTCTGCTAACACAGCTCTGTGTTATTGGCTCGCGGTCTGGATGCAGTCTGTTAAATTCAGCAGCGGCCTCTCTTTGACTCCGATTTCCTATGAGTAGAATTATCTGGATTCGTTCTTCCTTGCTCACAGACATTATGGCCTGTAGAAAGAGAAAAATATGGATTATGGTTTGTAGAAATAGAAAAATATGAATTTCTCCTATGATGCCGGACTTATGGGACACCTGTATATTATATATATATATATTTCAACTGCAAAGAACACGCAGTATAATTAACGTAAAGAACGACGCTTGTATAGGAGAACATTCCGCGCAAGATGAGGAGGGAGAACGAACAAATGAAAAAAATGAGGTATATATATATATATATATATATATATATATAGAGAGAGAGAGAGAGAGAGAGAGAGAGAGAGAGAGAGAGATACTGTAGAGACGTCATAAGTTAGTTCCAAATTCTGCCGTTTTGTATTTTAACCCACTCAATATACCGAAGATAAAACTTTCTTAATTTAGATGAAATAACTTCTTTTTGAGGGGGAAGCTTTTCCTTCTTTTGGGGTATCAAAGCTTCTTTGCAGATGAAAGAATATTAAGCGAACATTATTAACCTATTAGTACCCAGCGTCACTTTACTGATTTTGTTCTGGCTAACGCCAGACGATTTTATTCAGTCTCGGGAAAGACCTCTGGGCGCTAATGGGTTAATCATAGGCTGCTTAACCTTTTTTTTTGCAAGAAGATAATGTCTTGAAAACTTCTTTTTTGAATAAAGTGAGAAAATAGAAGATAATATTTCTATTTAGAGAAGGTTGCGCGAAGTTTTTTCTGTGTGCATAAGTTTTCCCTGGTTTTTAACATGATAAGCCCATTGTGTAGAGCGTTATATTTTTAATGAGTTGCCATAGTAAGAAAATTACCATATTAAAAGGAAATAAACTGGAAAGTTTCTCTTAACTGAATAGAAAATGTCAGAAGGATGTCTTATAAAGAGAAATAAAAACCAGAAACAGTTTTATAAGAATGTATACAAAAAGGCAGTCGAGAGGAAACCTTCCTCCTCCAAATAAAAAGACTTCAAAAAATAGAAAAAACGAAAAATAGGAAAAAACAAAAAGAGAGACTCCGCAGGCAACAAATACTCATTTCAAAGATCACACTGAAGATCTATTCTATGCAATAAAGTAGCCAAACTCGCATACATAATTACAAAAGTAGGTGTAGTACTCCCAATACGAGTCCTTAACTCCATATACTATTATACACTATGGTATACCAATATTTATTTTATAAATCAAACAAGCATAACGAAAATATTGACATAATGTTCCGCGACTTAAGAAATTTAAATTAGAAGATATTTGCAAACTAAACGTTACCTCCTATTATGTATATCAAGTTGTCAATAGTACTGCTCCAGAAATCATCCAAAACGAAATATTAGCTTCCCGAACTCAACACCGTTTTGACACAAGACAATCAAACACATACAGCAGAAACCCAAATTATTCTCTAGAGTCTAGAGTCTAAAGTCTAAACTGTGCAAATAGATCTTTACGCTCCAATGGACCAAACTTCTGGAACAGCCTCGATCAAGAGACGAAAGAATGTAACATAGGAAAAGGTTTTTTAAACGTGAAAAATAAATTCATCAAATCGTACAAACCACACTATCTCTATTCCTTACTTATTTCTATTTCACTTTATTTGCCCGGTCGGTCCCCTCTCTCTACACACCAGTTACAATTAAGATAAATAATTTTCTTTCTTCAAAGCTATAAAATTTGTGTATAATATAAAATTATTTAATACTGTACAAAAATTCTTGTACAATTTCTTCAAAGTATTTAATACTGTATAAAACTCCTGTACAGTTCCTTCAAGGTATTTAATATTATACATAAATTCTATTTCCGAGAGCAAAAATGTTTATGTAAGCTTAGCTTAAGTGCATATATATAATATATATATATATATATATGATAAATAAAATAAGCACGAAGAAAAAAAGAAACATAAAATGGTGCTCAAGCGCTTTCGTCTAATGACATCCTCAGGAACATTAAAATAAATAAGTTTGAGACTATATATAGGTCATACAAAAAAAAAATAAAATAAAAATTGTAGGAGGAGCATACGAATTTATAAGGAAAAGCTACCAGAGTTTTAGCACTTTGCCTCTCTTGTCTAAATCCCTTCTGAACAAATTCAAAACAACAGGATCAAGCGAAAAAAGGCCCTGGCTAATGTTGAAATTGTTTGTAAGTTGAATAATGGCAGACTCAAGAATATTTCTATTAACAATGTTGCTTGAGTGAAACAAAATTGAAGCATAATTCCAATCAATACAGTTGGATAACCCTGACAAATGGACGAAAAGGGCACTGGACGACTCTCTCGTTCTAACGGAATATTGATGCTGTTTTACACGCTTGTGCAAATTCTTTCCCGTCTGTCCAATGTAAAAGGAATCACATTGTTTACAACCAATTTTATAGATAATGCCTCAATTATTGGTAGGGTTATTTTTTACTATGATATTTTTCACAATATCGTCATATGAAAATACTACATTAATATTCAAAAGTTTAAGTACATTTGGAATGCCTAAAAAGCCTGGGAAAAATGGAAGTACTTAAATATTCTTCGACAAAGTGCGAGGGTTATTATTCACACGATAGAAAGTTCGTTTTGCTTTGTTAAGACAAGATTCCAAAAAAGCAGGTGGGTAACACAAATCACTTCCAATACTGTTGATTTTTTCTAATTCGGCATCCATGTATTCCGGACTGGCGATCCTAAAGAGCGGGAGAAACATTGAAGAAAATATGACTTTCTTGATGGGGGTGTCATGCCCGGAGTAAAAGTGTACGTAGGACAAATTGTTTTGTTTTCCGATAAATACTAAACTCAAAACCTGGGCTTTCCTATGTACACGCACGTCCAAAAACGGGATTGAGTGTTTTCTTCCACTTCTAAAGTAAACTTAACGGATATTTTGTGTATCTAGCCCATGAAGCGTGACCTGGATGACTTCCTCCTTCAATTAAATAATCAAGTCCCCTCATTAAGTTTACTTTAGAAGTGGAACAAAACAACTCAATCCCGTTTTGGACGTGCGTGTACATAGAAGCTCAGGTTTTAAGTTTAGTATTATCGAAAAAAAATCAGTTTGTCCTACATACACATTTAATCCGGACATGACGCCCCCATCAAGAAAACCATATTTTCTTCAATGTTTCTCCGCGCTCTTAGGATCGCCAGTCCGGAATACATGGATGCCGAATTAGAAAAATCAACAGTATTGGAAGTGATTTGTGTTACCCACCTGCTTTTTTGGAATCTTGTCTTAACAAAGCAAAACGAACTTCCTATCGTGTGAATAATAACCCTCGCATTTTGTCGAAGAATATTTTAGTACTTCCATTTTTCCCAGGCATTTTAGGCATTGCTAATGTACTTAACTTTTGAATATTAATGCCGTATTTTCATATGACAATATTGTGAAAAAATATCATAGTAAAAAATAACCCTACCAATAATTGAGGCATTATCTATAAAATTGGTTGTAACCATGTGATTCCTTTTACATGGACAGACGGGAATGGATTTGCACACGCGTGTAAAACAGCATCAATATTCCGTTAGAACGGGACAGTCATCCAGTGCCCTTTTCGTCCATTTGTCAGGGTTATCCAACTGTATTGATTGGAATTATGCTTCAATTTTGTTTCACTCAAGCAACATTGTTAATAAATAATTGAATCTGCCATTATTCAACTTACAAACAATTTCAACATTAGCCAGGGCCTTTTTTCGCTTGATCCTGTTGTTTTGAATTTGTTCAGAAGGGATTTAGACAAGAGAGGCAAAGTGCTAAAACTCTGGTAGCTTTTATTTATAAATTCTGCATGCTTCTGCAATTTTTATTTTTCTATTTTTTTTGTGACCTATACATAGTCTCGAACTTGTTATTTATTTCAGTGTTCCTGAGGATGTCATTAGACGAAAGCGCTTGAGCACGTGTTACTTTCGCGAAAATTTTCATATATATACACGCACGAATATATGTAATCTCCTGTAATATTCCCAGGTAGGCTGTATGATAGGTATCATAGTTGGAAATGGGTCACCAACTTTGACCATGACCGTGTGACCCGTCTAACATCTGACCGTGACCCACTTGACTCGCGACGCACTGATCGGTACATCTGCTACCTAAACAATACCTTCAACAAAACGTTTTTTCAAAAATACATCATGAAGTAAATTTGTTTCAAAATACAAAACCTTATTTGATACACAAATACAAGCTGACTCCTCCCGGTAAGCTATACCGGTAAGCTACGACAAACTGATATGTAACTATAACTACAAGCTGTCGACACGCAAAAACATACGCATTTTAAAATTTGACTAGAAATTTGTGCACACCTAATCACAGCATTGACGAGCATTGACCCGCTCCCGGGTCAAGCGGGTCAACTCATGATAGTGACCACTCGACCCATCTTGAATTCACTCAAGTGACCCCCAGATCCGTGACCCGCTGACCCGTTTCCAATTCTAAAGGTATGCTATATAATACAACACCCGTTGTATGCAACCCGCGTATTTTGTATTTAAATTTACTTAATTTGCACCTTCGCCCTCCCTTTAGCTTGCTGCTGTAAATAGTCTCTCTATATCTATCTATCTAAAAAGGTTGTCATAACCCCATTCTGCCAATAAAACATAAAATTGGCTTTCAAATGGCAGTTCCATGCTATACGTGTATAGGAAACATTTATACTGATTCACTTTTATACTTTCCGTCACATTCATTCTTGTTCATTGTATAAATAGAACAATAATAAATAGATAAATAAATACAATCGAAAAAACTTTGGATGAAAATTTTGAGGGAGCAGAAAATATAAAAAATAATCCAAACTAAGTTTGCCTTTCGCGAGGAGAAAGAAGACAAAGAACGAAATAAATAAACAAAATATAATCTAAATATATATAAATAAGATATTGGACTTGAAAACCATAATGATAGCCGCAAAAATTATGCACAAAAGAAATTAATTAATTTGTTAATAAACAATTTGCAGAAAATGGGTTTTCATTTCAACCTGAAAAGAGGATAAATTTCATATGTGCATTTCAAACTCAAACAAAAATTCTTGGTACTGAATTTTATAAACAAACGTAGTAATTAATGTATCATTTACTCCCGTCCCAACGGTACGCAGTTCCAGACTTCGACACATTCTCATTCCTTTTCTGTCCAGCTCTTTAAAGCGAGGGTTAATCGCTATTTTCAATCTTTTTGTCCACTCAACCGGTCAACTCTGGAACAATACAATCTTCCTCAATCCATCTTTCCCCCTGTCTGTGATCCTCAATCTTTCAAACGCGGAGTTTCCAGGCACCTCGTAAACTTTAGACCTTCATTTTGGCTCTCTTCTTCCTCTATGGGGGTAGGGTTGCATTTTAGCGGCATTCGTCCTTGGCCCCTCCTTCCTGCATTAAAAAAAATGCAAATCATCTACTCAAATAAAGAGAAGGCAAATAAACGCATTTTAATTAGATAGAAAAAAAATTATATATTGCATTCTCCAATTAATAAAAGCGTACAATAAAATAAGAACTAGTTTGCAAAATTATACAGGGTAATCAAAAAAAAAAAAGGTGTTTCCAAAATTAACTTGTAATAAATTATTTTTGGGAACACCCTTTTCGATCACCCTTATGAAGATCTGTTTCATTATGAGAAACTTGTACGTCAGGCGGTCCACTGGGCGTTACACTAATGTACATATATATATACAAATACGGACCCTATATAAGACAGAGAAACGAAAACGAGGCGGAAGTGTTGCTAGGATTAATGGATTATGGAATCAGCTGATCGCTGTAAGGACTCCTGAATTTGAAATAATGGACTCATTTAATGAATGAAAATAATGAAAAAGTAGAGAGACATGAATTGTAAAATCACCTGAAAAAGGTTACAGGTTGGACAAATATAGTACACACACACACACACACACACACACACACCACACACACACAACACACATATTATATATATATACATATATATATTATATATTATATACACACCTCATTAACCTCGTTTAGGTCCCGTGTGTTGGTTTCTTCACACGAAGGTCAAGCTGGTGGCCCCGCCTCTAGCCCTGGCTTGGTGGAGGAGCGAGTTGCTCTCTTGCGCTCGCCACCGCACATAGCCAAGTACACCCGCTCATCTGGTACCGTCCTGAGCCAGGCATCTAGTCTTCTCTTGAAGACTTCAACTTTGACCCCTGTAACGTTTCTGAGGTCCTTTGGAAACTGGTTAAAAGGTCTTGTCCCCTGACAACCAAGCTATTTTCCATCAGTGTTGAGGAGGTCCCTTGTCGGGCCTTTAATTTGGGAACACTACACAGTACACATTCTGCCTTTCCTATTTTCCAGCGTTGTTTGGATGGTAATTGGGTTTAGTTTGAGGTTTAGTTTGAGGTTTAGTTTGAGGTTTAGTATCTATCTATCTATCTATCTAGTTTTTCGATCATTTTCCATCATTTTCGATCTCTTCTTCTTTCCAGGGAGTACAGATTTAGTTTACGTAGTCTTTCCCAGTAGTTCAGTTCTTTGCAGCCATCAATCTTGGCTGTGAAATGTCTCTACGTTTCTTCTAGTTTATTAATTTCTTCCTTTTTATATAGAGACGTCAAAACTGAGCAGTATTCAAGTTTTGGTATGATCAGTGTTCTCAGCAGGGGAATCCCTCCTTTGAACCTTCTTTAGTACCTGTCCCCACGACTCTTTTTGCTTTGTTTATTGCTCTCTGATTTTGTATCTCGAATTTGACATCATCGGTCATTATTACCCCCGAGTCGACCGCTTTCGTGCTTCTCTGAATTTCCTGTCTATCTGGGGCATAATATGCAGTCTGTTTAAGTTCCTCATTTCTACCATATCTCAAGAGCTGAAATTTCTCGGTGTTGAATGTCATATTGTTGTCTTCTGACCATTTGTATATTTTGTTCGTGTCCCTCTGCAAGGCCTCCACCTCATTTGTCACCTCCATCTCCAACGATCTTTGTATCGTCCGCAAAGGATGTTACTATACTGTTGCTGTTTACTCCATTGTTTATGTCTGTTAGCATGATAATGAACAGGAGTGGGGCCAGTATTGTACCTTGTGGTACTGAGCTGCGTACTTCTGATTCTGATGATGTTATACTTTGAATTTTAACGACCTGTAGACGTTCTCTACATTTTCCAACTTTGCCTGTTATTCCCATATGTTTTATTTTATGTGCGATTATACCATGATCGCATTTTGTCGAAAGCTTTAGCAAAATCCGTGTACATGACATCATAGTTTTCATTGCCTTCAAGTGCATCTAGGATATTGTTATAGTGTTCTATAAGTTGTGGTAGGCATGATTTTCCCGATCGGAAACCATGCTGATTTTCAGTGAATCTTTCCAGTGTCTCCAGGAAGTCACAGATTTTCTCTCTGACTATTCTTTTAAATATTTTGGTGAGGTGGGGCGTCAGTGACACTGGTCTAACAGTAGTTCTGTGCTTGAGATCTATCCCCCCTTTATATATAGGGACAATGTTCGCTCTTTCAAGATGTTCGACATTTCCCTAGTGTTACATCATCTGAACATATATATATAAAACCTTCCTCCCAAATTGTTCATTCTGACGAAGGTTAAGCTCATTGCTCCACCTCCAAATTTTCGTCTGTATACTTCAGACATTATCATGGATTTAATGTCAGATATACACTCGGATTTTGAAGATGAAACGTACACTTTTTACAGTGTACTGGTTTCATCATATTTAACATAATAATGTACATATTAACTCAATAGGGAATTAAAGGAATACGAAGCTTTCAACTTCGGAGTATTTCTCTCTTTGATTTATCCTATTATTTTTTAGTTATGCAGCTTTTTCTCAATTTCTTGAATCCTTCCTTAAGGTTTTTTGCAGGATTTGGATTTGTCCCGTGATAAAATGTCATACTTAGAAGGAAAAAAAAGACTCGTTTTCTTCATTGTTTATTTTTATCAGTGAATTTAAGCGATATGGGATTTTTTTCAGTAGCTGAATGTCTTACTGTCCTCCGCGTTCAGATGATGTAACGACCCTTAGATGATTCGGATCCCACGTACAGCCGTAGTTCCCCTATTTATTTTTCCGGCAACATAATTGGTAGATAATTAAGTGATTTAGAGGAACACACACACACACACACACACACACACACAGTGTTCAAGTGTTAGGAGAGAAAATAAAAATAAAAATGCTTCAAACAATTTTATTGTGCATTAAAAAGCAAATAACAGAACAATTAAGATAAATAAAGTTGTAATATATTGTATTGTATACATCTTAGGAATTAAATAATGATAACTAATAAATACTGTAACATTCAAAATTAACAACATAAATAAAGGTAAAAAGATTTTTTTCGAAACAGTAAATTAATCTTAAATAATGTAAATACACTTATATAAACGGGACGACAAATGTAATTTTTACTTTGCAGTAAAAATTAACGATTTTGAAATTTTAAAAAAATACCACACATAATTTATCAGTTGTCTGCTTCATGGTGTATATTGCATAATTTAATAAATAACATTATCTTCTAAAATATATGAAAGATTAGCTTTATTTTGCATTAAATTATATTATCATATAAAAATTTTTAATAAGTGCCGCTAATTCTTGATTTAATTAAATAATTTATTTTGCAAGAAATTCACTAAACTCTGACCAGTTCTAGATTTTTTTTTTTTTTTTTTACATTTACATTTTTTGCATGTTTTATTCCGATATTACTTTTTGGCTTTTATTTATCTGTTGTTAATTCTGCATGTTTTTTTTAAGAGATTTATTGAACTTTTATTATTTTTTTACCATAATAATTAATGAAGAATAACAGTGTAAACAGTATTCTGTTTTTGAGAGATATATTTTAAGTAAGTTTAATGATTTGAATGAAAAGGCCTTTTTCATTTGTCACTTTCCTTTGAAATCAATCTGTGTACGCGGCTTTCGTCATTTTATTGGATTATCAGCATTGATTGCACGATTTCTTACAGCTTGTTAGCATATAAGATGGGTTTACTTTGCACTCTCCAGATTTAGCCCACGAAGGGCAGAATTCGTTCTCGTCTTTGCAGTCTGCATTTCCACCACCTGATGATGTAATATGATTAAAGGATAAATTATTATATCATAATATTTACCAGAGCGTTAAATTACTTTGATAGGAGTGGCATAATAATAATAATAAACGAAGAACAGGGAAATAACGTGGTTAAATTTTCCTTAGACGCATTAACAATATGCGCCATTGCGCATATTCAATCCTTATGGATTCTAAATGACCTTATACATATACTGTCTAATGTCATTTTAAATATACTGTACATTTTGATAAAAATAGCAATTAAACTTATTGAAGGAATTACTAACAAAACTCTCTCTCCCAACAGTATATTATAACCAAAATAAGTTAGCATACTATCAAATACTTCACCTGAATCGTTGCACATGTCACACGCCAGTTTGCAATGTTTAGTCATGTAACTTGCATATTTCATGCAGTAACCAACCTGCGCCCATTGTTCGCAATGAGCATCATCATTTTTGCATTCCGACTCTTTTCAAATTAAATAAAAAACGGGAGGATGAGAAACAAGTTAAAAGAGACGATACGTTTGAAAACAACTATAAATAATATCAAACACCAAATAAATTGACTTATTATTAATTTCTTCAATTTCATCTTCTTCACAAGCTTGTTAATTTTAATTAAAAACATCAAAAAGAGAAGGAGTAAAATAAACATCTTCTAAAATTTTAAATTACGACAAACAACTCCAAAAGACGTGAAACTTTAATTTTAAAATTCTCTTCGATGCGAGCTGGAAAGAAAGTCTCGTGTATGCCTCGAAGGAAGTTAAAAGAAGCATTGTAGTGGAAAATCCTTGATTTCGTTTGCTGGGAACTTATCGTTGGCTCATATTAACATCAAAAGAACCACACTATTTAACCTTTTAATGCATGGCGGTCTTCTGGATTGAATAAACTCTTCTGGCGTTAGCCAAAATAAAGTTAGTAAAATAACCAGTATCTATCAAAGGAGTATGGTAAAATTATAGTCAAGTTTAAAAAGACTAATTAATATTCTCAATATAATATGATACTTTAATGATAATTAATATTTAACACCAAATTTTAAGATTTATTATAGTAACATCGATAATTAGGTATTTAAATTACAGGTGCTGAAAACAAATATTAATTTAATTAGTACGTGATAACTATTTAAATATTAACAAATTCTGCTACTTACTACATGTGTTGCAAGACTTCGGGCAATTGTTGTGCATCCAAGCACGATTCTTGTCACACTCTCCGGCTGAGCTCCAGTAATTGCAAAATTCATTGGAATCAACGCAGATCTCTCCAACTGCAGGAAATCCATCGTAATGAATCTAATCTAATCAAGCTTCTTTCAGTCAAATTGCTTAATGGAAATGGGCTTGATTCCTTATACCTTTAATACACTATTTTTATGCAAACTTTTCCTTAAAGATTTTTATCTAACAGTTTCATTCAACATTTCCATCGAACATTTTCGTTCAGCATTTGCATCTAATACATTTAACTAATTTCTACTTCCCGAATCTTCATCCCAAGTTTTATAAAAGTTGTCAAATTAAATGGTGTAAATGGGTTTCCTGGATACCATTAAATGCGAAGTATTAATGTGGGATGATATCAGAGTCAAAAATCACTGCCAAATCTCCGTGTATGGCGTTCCACAATTCTCACATTGAATCAACCCTAAATTAAAGGCAATCCTTTCATAAACATTAATAGGACACGTGAAAACAATACCAATTCGGACTGTTAATCTAACCTGGTGACGGAGGTGCGGTAGTGATACCAACCACACTCGTGTCGTGGCACTTATACAAGACATTCAGCTTCTTCATATCTTTCTGTTGAGGAAAACGGTAAAAATTATCATTAATGTTTTCTGAAGCTTTCGGAATGAGTGCCATTATTAAAGTTATATGAAACCGCGTAAACATTTTCTATAGATTGTCTACGAAACACACATTGAAGAGTTCGTAAATGTTTAATAAACAAATGTTTAATTCCAATTTTGTAGACGTTTCTTTCCTTCTCGTTTTCACTATCCATTGTGTCTCCGTTCTTCCATATAATTCTAATCATTCCTACGTACATACAATAATCACATCAAGATATGCGTAGCATCCGAATAGAGCTTAGCAATCATCAGTACGTACTATATATATATATATATATACACCTTTCAACCTTTCAAATGTTTCACGCGATGATTCCTCATTTCACGAAGATCAAGCTTGTCGCCCCTCCTCTCGGGTTGGCTTGGTGAAGTAGTCTAATCTTCTTTTGAAGTTGTCCACTGCAACACCACTCGTGTTCCTTAGGTCTTTGGGCAGCTGATTAAACAGTTTTGGTCCTCTCACAACAAAACTATTTTCTTTCAGGGTTAAGGATGTTCCCTGTCTAGCCTTTAATTTGGGAACACGACACAGTCTTCCTTTTCTACTTTCCACTGTTG